>JAXGGA010010405.1:0-47004 GCA_038373865.1 Uloborus plumipes | reverse complement strand
GTTAAAAATGTCGTGGTCACAAAGTCCTCCAAGTGAAACGATACCTCTGGTGGTGCTGGGCCTAGGGTTTGCTCGACCCTAGGTTCTGGTTCAAAATTAGAACAGAGCGCCCTTCAGGGCCCTATCCCGGTTAAACCACGAAGCTGTGGTAGGTACGGGGGACCCTGGAGGTGTGAAATGAAATGTCTCTGCTACTGTGTGTATGAAAAAGCTCTACAGTTATGTGTGGTAATGCTCATTGATACGATTAGAAAAATATATTTGATAAAATTCGTTTTTTTACAGCGACCAAGTTATGCAACAAGCGCACGTAATTATTCATGTCAATCTGCGAAAAAGCAGAAGAAAAAATTTGATATAAAAACGTATTTCACTTTTTGATGTTGTGCTAATTTGTCGATAAGACAGTATGTTTGTCTGAAAAGGCAGATAAAAACGTAGAAGTTAAACATGTAGCGTCTAAAAACTTTGCATATTTTGATACGACGTAGCACTGTTAAATTGAATGTTATGTTAGTTAATAGCATCTCAGTTGTCAATTTTATTAAGTATAATTTCAAACCATTACAAAACTCAGCCGGAGAAGGGAGACTATTACATTTGCTTATCCCTTTAAGGATGGGTGACATTGACAGACTCGGAGGTATTTTCAGATAAAGGGAAATCTAAGCCCTCCGGGAGCAAATGTGTCTGTATTGCTACTCCAAAAATTTGAGTGCTTCAAACTTTCTCTTAGATGGAAGCCACTTCAGGTTTGACAGAAAAATCAGTAAAAGCATACCCGGCTACTGCTCAAACTAAAAGCCATTTTAAAGGGTGGGTGAACAACTCTTTTTGCGGCAGGCATGTTCTGTTGTTGTTCCCTGGGGCCCTTTTCCAACCGAACTTGGAAATGTGGATCGGGAGTGCGTATAACATCCTTTTTTTCCTCCAATCCGCCGGTCATTGTGGCCGAATTGGATATAAAAGAGTTGATAATGGATTGAAGATCTAATTCAATGGAACGGGAGCTCTTTTAGTGCAGTAAAAGAGGCAGGTGAGGCATGGATGTTGGATGAGGATATACAATAACCTCTCGTTACATCGCGCCTTGTTATGTCGCTCATTCGGATATATCGAACTTTTCCTTTGTCTCTCGAAAAACAATATTTAAATTTCAAAAAAATTCTTACTTAATATTTGACATCACAGAAAAAAAAAAATGTTTTGTTTCTTAAAAAAAGCATTTTTTTTCCCTTTATTTCAATAAGCTAAACTGGCATGTAGCAGTTTAACCTGCAATTTTCAATTCGTAATCCACCATAAAACAGTATGAATACTTTATTTTTATTTATTTATTTATTTTAATTACAAAGAAAACATATATATAAACAGTTATAAATGGATCGAGTTAAATACAAGTACATCAGCACTGCAAAAAAATGAACTGTTGTTTTTACAGTATAATACTGGCAGCAGAGGTTCCAGTTTAAAACTGTAAAATGCACGGTTATAAATGTGTAAAATTAGCGATTTTGCAATTTATTACTATAAAAGTTTAGCAATTTTACAGTTTAGTACTGTAAAATTTTACAGTTTATTACTGTAAAATTAGCAATTTTTAAAGCTTATTACTATAAAATTAGCTGTGTTATACTGTAAAAACAACGTTCATTTTTTACCGTGAGCAGCAACCCTTTTTGAGAGAGAAAAAACAGTTTTGGAACAAAAAGCATTGCAAATCATTAGTGTAGTGTGTGTTGTCATTACTCTTGTATGTATGTATGTGTATGTGCGCGTGTGACTATGAGTATCAGTGCAAAAATGTGAGGTTTGGGTTTTTTCATTGATTGAAATTACGAAGCTGAACCCATAACGAAATTTGAATAACATTGTTTTAATTGATAATTTCGTCAGAATCAGCTCCTGATTGGGCGGCAGCGTTTGAAAAATACACCACCATCCGCAAATTTCTCTAAAAGCGATTTACGGAAAGAGGAAGTATTCTTTCTGGTTTTCGGATGTTTTCCAATAGTTCCCTGGGGCCTCTTTCTGACTGAGAGCGGGCTCCTCGGAAATGCGGAACTGTACCGTTCCTGTTCTTTTTTTTTCTTCATTTTTACTTTTATTCCCCAACCCTAGTGGTCATTCCGACCCGAGTGGAAATAAAAGACTCGATAGCGCAATGAAGATCTAATCTCATTGAATGGGAGCTCTTACTATTAGAGTATTTCGAGCGCAAGAGGAACATAAATAAACGCTTCAAAAGGGAGTGTTGGGGTACAAAATCAAATGCTATTTTATTATTATTTTGTGGATGTTTTGGGTAAGATAAAAGAAAAATGTGCTACATGTACTATGTTTTTGAAACTTTTTTTTCCAAAGGCTTTATTTCTGTTGTGGAGTGATACACATTGTATAAGTAAAACTATACTACGCTGCAACCTTTCTTGACAACAGCATCGTGACGTTAGCCTATGAAAAACGAGCTAGATAAAACGTCACAGCCTACTTGGCGAATTAGAGGAGATCGCTGACTGCTTGTGAGCTCTTATTGGCTCCGCCCGTAGTAACGTTCAGTGTCAAGTTAAGTTGCATTCTAGTATAGGTTGTAAAATAAAAGTGTCTGAGACATTTGTTTTACTGTCCGTCCTTAAAAACCGTGCCTAGCACTCGCAAACCGTTTTACTTAAAAAAGGGGTGATGGGTTGTGGTGGGAAATTTCCGAAGTTTTCAATTAAATCGTTGCGTTTGCTATATCCTTTTGACAAATTCAACTAAACTGTGTATTTGAAATTAGCATCGTTCTATGTTGTTTGATAGGGCTCAAAATGCGTTGTATTATTTTTAAAGACTTTTTCTGTACTTGCTTCTGTCATGGTTTTCACGTTTTGCTTCCGGTTGCAGAGTTAAATCCACGCGTGAACTTTAACGCACTTCCGCTTTATAGTGGAGTTGAGTCGAGTACAATTATTAGCAGGAATACGACTGGGAAGCTTTAAATCCGATTGAAATTGTTGGAGATAAACCTTGCAATATTAAAGCAGAAGAAGAAATGAAACGAATGAGATTAGCTAACAATCAACACATTAGGCCAGTTCAAAAATTTGCTTAGGTGACTTATTAAAAAAGGCTAATAAGGGCTGTAGAAAATGCATTGGTAGTTCTTCAAATTGAACATTACGCTTGATGGCGTTTGACTCAAAGTAAGTTGATAAATTAACAAAATTGGAAACGAAATATTCTCATGAATAAAAAATAAAGTGTTAGTGAATAGCATTTTTAACGGCGTTTGTTATTTTCTCGGTGAATTATGCTTAACGGCGTTTGTCTTCACGCAATTCTAAATAAATTTTAAAACGAAAAAACTTTGAAATAAAATATAAAAAAAACTTTTTAAATTTAAAGACTATTTCTGTCTGCTCATTCGCACTAAAAAGTATGAAATAAACGGTGAAAATGCGCTTTGGGTCCCTGCTTGGCGCATTTTCAAAAAGTCGCCAATTTTTGCGTAATGTCTCTCGGAGCTTTCAATTCGCGAGACAAGGAAAAACGCGCCAATTGGCGACTTTTTGAAAATGCGCCAAGCAGGGACCCAAAGCACATTTTCACCGTTTATTTCATACTTTTTAGTGCGAATGAGCAGACAGAAATAGTCTTTAAATTTAAAAAGTTTTTTTTATTCCCCTTATTGTTATCTTACTTGACATCCCTATTTTGGTAAGATCTTAGAAGACCTGACGCATGCGTGGAAAGTTTTACCTAAGTAGATCAGACAGTACTGTAATATTTGTTGTTGTTATTAATTTAAAAAATAAAAATAATACAATTTTAAGCTAACATTCTTCAATGTTTATTTTATCGATCAAACGTTTTGCAATTAAGGAAAAAAATCTTTCTGTTTTCTCTATGAATCACATTCACAAATTTAGAAATAGCATACACTCTGCAAAACTCCTTGTTCGTAGAATTGAAGTTAGATAAAATTTTAAGTTCCCCAATCCCCACCAGTAGCAATAGGTAGTTCACGGTTACTCTACATGGAACATTACGACTACATGATTCAAAGTTACTGTAATGACTGGAAGGCAGGGAAAAGTTTTTTTTCCATTGTAGAAGAAAACATTAAAATTGTTTCATTTATAGAGAGAGGTGTGGTTTATCTGAATAAATTAAATCTTTGCAGCAAAATTCATGGTGAGAAGAAATGATGGACACGATGTCAAAAAATCATATTTTCAAAAGTTATTGCACACATCACAAAATGCAATAAATGAATTAAAATATAAATATATCAAATTTTTTCCCAGTGAAGTTCAATTGCACTACTGTGTAATGTGGGAGCATATTGTGCAAAATGTTCAACGTCAAATGCTCAAAATGGGGCCGTCTGTTCAAGGGCAGATCCAGAAATTTTTCAAGGAAGGGGCAATTGATTTTTCTTACTTTTTATCATGCACACTGGTTTACAAATATCGATCACAAAGGATTCGGTCTTCAATTGCGAAACATTTCTGGGAGAGAGCCTTAAACCTTTTCCCCTCCAGCTTCATTAAAACTCGTTTTTTTTTTTTTTTTTTTTTTTTTTTTTTTTTTTTTTTTTTTGTCGTGTCTATGACTTAGCCGAACTAAATAACTCCATGGATCCTTATAACTGCTTTTGCGATTTGTTGGATGTTATCGTCATAAAGGTCAACAAGTGACGGCAATACACCAATTTCTCTCAGGTTCGCACTTATTGCTGGACACTCAAAGATATGACAAGGTGTAAGCTGTGTATCTGGGCAATTGCAACAGTATTAAAACTCGTATGAAATTGCATTTTAAGACTTCAATATCATTTCATTTCATTTCACTCTAGGGCCCCCCGTACCTAAGCACAACATGTAGTTTAACCGGTTGGATAGTACAAGATTTACCAGTACCATGGTTTAACCAGTATCCACAGAGATATTGATAGAACTTCCATATAGAAAAATTACCGGTTAAGAATACCTCAAGATCGAGAAGATTCTAGAAACATATGGATTCAAGGATATCACAACCGTGAATTGTCTTTCCGCCATTTTTGATATTGAGTTCAGAAAAAAAGCTATTTTAGACAATCTTCGATGATATTATTAGGGGAAGGGGAGTGGGATAATTCGGGACTTAATTCCAGGAATGTTTCGGGATTAAACACTAAAAAAAATTTTTTTTCAACATGTGTAAACTAGCAAGTGTAGTAAAAGAATCCAATCGTCATTCCCTGTAAAGATTGCTGGATGTAAACCCAACAAATAAAGAGTGACAATTACATCAACTTCAATCTTCTCATTACTGTGTAGAAAGTTTAAAAATTAGAGATTTTAAATAGGCAATTTATACACATTTTGTCTTTTTCTTTCTTTGCTTGAAAAGTTTAGATTTAAGTCCATTTAAAGGTCAGAGAACAGCTGTAAACTTGTCATGAACCATACCACATTAGCGGAGCGAAACTGTACTTGCGAGCAATTTTTGTTTACTCATAATAGCTAATTAGAAATCATCACGAACTCATGTTGATAAAAATTAGCAATTGCTAATGAACGAAAATGTTCTTTAAATTATTTCTGGAAGAATTTCCATTAAAATACATTGCCAAGGGCATGTTCAAAGTACAGCTATTACAACGACTATTCTAAGGAATTTCGAAATGGTTCATTAGTTCTTTTCTTTTTTTTCATTTCGATAATTACGCATTAGTCGGAGATTATATGTTCTATCATTAAAAATTATGTGTCATATAATTAGCGGAAGCGAACAGTTGGAATAATTTCTGACGTAAATATTACCTGCTAATTCATGTTGCGTGAATTTTTTTTTTCTCTTCCTCTCGTAGAAATGGGTTAATTAATCTATATTTGCTAGAGCTTTATGAATTCATATTTTAGGCATGCGTGTAGCGCACTCACGCACATTGCAATCACAAAAGCATTATAATTATTTAGTTAAGGAACTGATGTTATTTAGTACGACATAGCTTTATGTATATATATATAAGAGGTCTAAAATTTATTTTTGCTGAAACTATTTGTTTCTGTTTAGAACTTCTTCCCTGCCTTCTTCCCAGCCTAAAGAAAGAAAATAAAATTTAATAAACTTTTTCATTAGACCTATAGTATAGATCTATAGTATAATAGATGTTATACTATAGATCGATAATATAATTAGATCTATAGTATAATATATAATCACATTACCTTTGATCTGGTTGCAGTACTACTGTATCTTACTAATTTTGTATTTTACGTAGAATCAATTTCAGGATATTACTGGGGTACCTGCCATCCTTATTTGCTGAACTACTGGTAGGTGCACTGAAAACAGCAAAAGTATTTTAAAAAAGTAACCGATATGAATTGCAGTATTTTACTTAAATGTCACTAATTGAGATGACAACTGAAATAATATACTTTCAAACTTGTTTCTAACTAGATATCTTTGAGATTTTTCAGTAAGGTACTATTAGTTTGTGGGAATTAATGAGTAATGTAAGAACTGTTGCAACTACTCTTTCCATTAGCTAAGGAAAGAATTAGTGCGCAGATACATTTTAAAAATAATGTTATTACATTTTTACCTTCCAGAAATCTAAAGAGAGAAGCTTACTTTGATTCCGAACTTGCTGTTTTAAATATTCAGATTCTAAAGTACAGTTTTATGATGGCTTGTGCTTGCGAAAATTTTTAGGATAACTTTAAATTAGTTAATCTTTTGAAGCCTTATTCTTACTTATATTTTTCTTTTTTTCTTTTAGGTAAGTGCATCTTAGATATTCCGTCGTTTAGTTACAACAGTCATTGACATTGGAAAGACTTATAAGCTTATGCTTAGCACTCTGTATCATTAGACTGAAGGTAATTCATTTATTTATATTTAATTACTGTGGAGCGATAGTGATAAAGATGATTTTACTGTTGCTTTCACAAGTTTAATAAAACTTTATGTATTTTTTCTATTGAAAAATAATAGCATAAATCATCGCAGCTGTGCACTGGTTTGCATTTAAGCAAGTTGACCAACAGTAGTAGTCAGAAGGTACTGTCCTGCTTTGATGAATTTTTCAACGTTAGTGGGAGATGTTGTCACGAAAAGAACGAAATTTTGCAGTTATCTTGCAAAAGTGTGAAATATTTTCTTGAATTATAACTGCCCCAGTAATTTGCCTTGTACATTTGTTTGCAAGCCACACTCGTATAATTCATGTATCTTTATTGTGGCATAAAGCATGAAATAACGATTTTCCCTGTAAAATTTCAAAGGAAAAAAAGTTATATCAGAAAGTAAAAAATCTTTATTTTGACTCTGTAGTAGTTTTTAACAATTTAATAGTGTTTAAGCAGAATACTTGTGGTATTTAATCTAAATGAATCCTACACTTCTGTCATGCTAGTTTTTTAGTACTGGATATGGACTTTGTAATGCTCAACCACCTTGTTTTAACTCTTCAATAAAATGAACAGTTTAACCCTCTACTGCCCACCGTAGCTCTGTGGTCACATCAAGTTTCATCATTATATTCCCTTATATAAACGTTATTCTTTCATTGACCAGTGTGACTGAAGTGGTGCTATATGGCTGCTTAATCTTTCGGTTTCTAGTTCTGTATTAAATCTCCATTTTAGTTTATTTGGCGTTAAAAAATCTCGCCGGTTGCATGGCAATTTCTGATTTAGAACTATAAGAACTTCAGTTTAAATGTAGATTTTTTTATTGAATTTTGAAGGAAACCGCTGGTCCCAAAACCAACTAAAACTATTAGTGGTTACCGTTCACTTTGTTGTAATTTGTTAATAAATGTTTTTGTTACGTTAATAATAGTTTATGTTTTTGAGAGTCGACTAAAATGTTGATAACAATTGAAGTGTGTAAAGAGTTTACTTTTTCGAATTGCTTTTATTATACTGACACAAATTAATATTTCAGTCACAGAGCCGCAAACCTATGTTGGAAAATTATGTGCAAATATTTATTCAATATATGTTACAAACACTGTTTTTTGCATTCCGTGCATGTGAATATTTTTGGAATTTGGGCTGTAGGGATTTTTACTACTGAATGGACAAAAAGCAATCGTTTTTTTAATTTCCAATAGAAGGGAATAAACGGCACCCGCAGCGTAATTATGACACTGAAGCAAACAATAAGTAGGCAAATAAAAGCAGCTGTAAAACAAATAAATCTGTGAATCCAAAAGGCTCCAGTTCTCCCAGTAGCGATTCGCAAGGGAACGCTTAGTCGATGCAGTGCAATGGACCATGTGGCAGAAATTCATGATCCGTTCTAGATTTCTAAGTCTGTGAAGAGGATTATAAGTCGTTTCAGGACGCAGATCTGGGTTTTCCAACCTTTTTTCGATTCGAAACAAAATTTGAAGAATTTAAATTTTCTTATGGCACCCAAGGGCGGATACAAAGGATCGCCCCTCCCCTGAGGGACTCTTCTCTAGCAGTTTTTAGGTTTTGAAGTTCAAAAAAGGCAGTTTTAGTTGATCTTTGATGATATTAAGGGAAAGGGTGGGGATTCGGAGCTCTGATCTGGAAATTTTTCGAAATGGAAGACCAAAACATTTGTAATCCACATGTGTTAACAAGGATGCATGGCGAAAAAAATGGGCAAGTAGGAAAAAAATCAATCGCCCCTCCCTTGAAACATTTCTGGATCCTTATAGATTCGTCCTTGATGGCACCCTAGACTACATCTGGGTGATTCCATGGTCACATGAGGGACAATCAGACTAAATTTTCCCCAGGGCCATTCCACGTGACGGAAAGGGACATTTGGAGTAGATTTGTCTTTAAGTTTTGCTTCATAAATGCAACTAAAACAAGCTAGGAATTTTTTTGCTGGTAGTAACAGCTAAGAGTTGTCGTCTGAATTACATCAAATGTTTAAAGTTAATAGTTTTACTGGAAATAAATCAAGGATAAGCGATGAAATGTCTGTGACGGAACGGGACACATATGAGTCATTATTTTTCCTGATCTTTTTTAATTGCTTTTTTTTTCCATTGAAGTATATTACTGTCACGCGTGGGACAAGTGTTTGGACGTCAGTTTTTACACAACAGTTCTAGCAAAAATTCTTCCAAATCTGTTGTATTCTGGTATCTCCAAATTTTTAAACACACAATATGGTTTCCTATTAATAATGTTTTGCAGTGTTATCTTTAAAAAATATACATGTGCTAAATTTATATCTATTTTAGTAACTGTCACGTATGGGATACGAATGTCTCTTGTGGGACATCTTGCGATTTTCTCACTTTCAAAGGAATGAAAACAGTTATTTAATAATATGAAAAACATAGTTTAATGTCCAAATCAGAAAATATCTACCTTGATAAGAAAAAGAACATGTAAAAAATTGAATTTTTTTTTAAACTAAAATTTCATTAAGTAATATGTATAACGATCGAATTTTAACAAAGTAAGGAATGTAAAGTAAAAAATTGTAATTGTATAATCAAAATAAGCAAGGGAGTTTTGATTATGCGCTTAGGTAGATCACTTTTCTAATAGTAAAAAAAAAAACCTTTTGCCCAAATGTAGCTTTTTAACTTTGACTACACAGGAAGCTTAGAAATTATATTTTTACCACGCGAAAAATCTTTGCCGCACTACAAAAGCTGTTTTGCTTCAATATCACATTCTGTCCGGCATATGAACCTTAAGTTTTTTTTTAAAAGGAGTTGTATGAGTTGTGGTTGTGATATCGTGGCGGATGTAGTATGGTTTGGGAGCTATATACGTGCCATTTGCAGTACAGTAGTTGCAATGGTGTGGAAGGGTCTTTTCACTTTGTCTTTTTTTTCAAAAACGGGATTTAAACACCATTTTACTCAATTTTTTATACTCTTTTCGGGCGCAAAAACTATTAGACTTCGATTAACAAATTTTTATATCGTAAGCGGCAAACTTGTGATACAAATCGTAACCAACTACAGGCACTGTAAAAAATGAATGTTGTTTTTACAGTATAATACAGTTAATTTTATAGTAATAAGTTGCAACAATTTCTAATTGTACAATAATAAACTGCAAAATTGCTAAATTTACAGTAATAAATTGTAAAATTACTAACTTTACAGTAATAAACTGCACAATTGCTAATTTTACAGTTTATTACGGCGCATTTTACAGTTTTAACCCATTAATGCCTAGCGTCCCTTTTTAGGGACGGTCCGAAAAGTGTGTCTGAATTTTCCAAGAATGAACATTTCTACCAAATAATTGTGTTCAATTATTACTTTGGTATTGCTTCAATTCTGTATTAACAGATTGCAGCACATAACCGCTGTAAAGTGTGATCTGTAGCCATTTGATTATGATCTTTATCAAGAATTACATCGTTCGCAATCTCAAGAACAAAAAGCTAAGCTTTTAAAGTTATTAACAAGTAAATCTATCTGTGTTTGATTTATGTGCTACTTTGATCGATGTTTTAGTTTACCTTTTTTTGCAATTTTGTAAATTTTAAATTTTTTTAGGATTTTATAGCGATTTAAGAACGTCCCTAAAAAGGGACGCTAGGCACCAAAGGCTGCATTGTTTAACCGTTGCTGATTTCTTGCTTAGAATCTATAATTTATATCAAAGAAGTTAGTAAATGTTTTTAGACTGAAAAACAGATAATAATTGTCATTTCTAAAACTTATTTTATTTTCAAAATCTAATTAAATTAAATTAATTAATATATATAAACTTAATTATACAATGTTCTTAAATATTTTCTCTTCTTTTTTTTAATTACAAAAAATACTCAAGGTAAATTTTGAAAGAAAGCTATTTCAAAAATGTAATTCTTTAAAACACTAATTATTCCTTATATTTCATTACTTTTCCATTATGCATTTAGGTGTTTATTATTGTTTAGTCTGACTGTTGGGGGGGGGGGGAAGAAGCCCTAAGCTGTTTCAGAAGCTTAGCATTTCACCTTGGTGAAGAATTCAAGGATTGCATTTGTGTCTGTTGTTTGGGAAAGGGGGTGGGGGTGGGGTTGCAGGTTTAATTTCAGAATTCTCTGAGCATGCCAATCTTGATCTCTACTGTGAGAATTTGCTTACTTCTCTTGCGCTCCTACGTGATTATTTGTCTCAGCAAGGTTTTGTGCAAGAATCGGATTAAAAAAATGCTCATGAACTGAAGTTACGTTGTCCAAAAAAGAAAAGAGAGGAAGTTTTGAATAAATGTCGATGACAGGTAAAATAATATTACGTTGGTTCGGTGGAATAATAGCAATGTCATAACTATTGCATTGAACCTTCATGGAGTTTATCCTATTGTAAAGGCTAAGCGATTGTCCAATCAGCGAAAAGAAAGTAATTGAAATTGATGAACCAAATATACTCAATACAAACGTTGCATGGGGAAAAAGATCCCATGCATCAAATATCGGGAACTACCGGTTTTTGATCCACTCTAAAAAATGGTGGTAGCCGCTCTTCATTTTTATTTTAAAAGCTGCTGTACAACATGCATTGAGCTCAAGAGAGTTGAGTTAGGTATTATGGGGCTAGTTGTTATATTGTTTTAAATAAGACTCAGGTAAGATGTGCCCATTGAAGTAAAATACCTTATCGGAATGCAGCAAATGCAATACGTAGGTTTGCAGAACAAATGTTTTGCTGACTTTCATACTCAACAACACCAATATTTCCTTGTTCTCTGAATCTACTTCCCAGTTTATGTTAATTGCTGCTTTTATTTCTTCTTATAAATTGTCATTTTCAATATTACATCGTAGGCAGGAAAAAAATTTTGGTAAAAAAGTATGTACCCTCTGGTGCCTAGCGTCCCTTTTTAGGGACGATTTTTCTTTCTTAAATAAAAAATTTATTTTTTAAATGATAATTTTTTAACTATTTTTCCTGTCCATTAAACACTATTTGTAGCCAGTATACAAAGTATCGTTGAAAAATAAAATGTCAGGCATTAATGGGTTAAACTGGAACCTCTGCTGCCAGTATCTTACTGTTGTTTTTGCAGCATAATATTGCTAAATTTTACTTAAATAAACTGTAAAATTTCTAACTTTACAGCAATAAACTGTAAAATTGCTAGTTTTACAGTTTATTACTGTGCATTTTAGTTTAAATTGGAACCTCGGCTTCCAGTGTTATACTGTAAAAACAACGGTTCCTTTTTTGCAGTGAGCTAATACAGTGAACTCTCCCGTATGCGCCGGCCCAAGGGACCGACAGAAAAAGGCGCATAAGTGAGAGAGACGCATAAGTGAACAAGCCTATCTAAAGAACTAAAACGCAACATAGGTTCTAATAAGAGAGTGAATAAGAATGTTTCTATAGACAAGGGACATATTACTAATGTTCGGCAATGACTGTAACCCAACTACAATGATATAAAGAGAAAACAGAAGTTGTGGAATACCTAATTACAAACTGTTCCCTTTAAAACGATCCATAATTGTTAATTATCCCTCTCTGAACTCTAGTTCGTGGGGAAAAAATGCCTTCCGTAAACAATAAAGGCGAAAGATTAAAGAGGAAAGTGAAGAAAAATTCTCATTAAAAAAAAAAAAAAAATTACATTCTACGGAAAATTCGGCGCATAAGTAAAATATTTATCTTTAGAACGACGCATAAACGAATGATACTATCATTATTTTGCTATGGAATGTGCTGGGACCTTTCAAAATTGTCGTATAAGTGAAAAAGGCGTATAAATGAGGCGGTGCATAAGTGAGAGTTCACTGTAATACAAATTATGACGAAAATAAACTTATTCCATTTCCTGACAAATTTGGTTTTTACAACCTAGTACCCTTTACCTTCTAGGTACAGATGTACTACTTTATTCCATTTGAAATCACATGGGGCAGAAAGGGTTAACGAGAAATGCTTTTTTCCATTCAAGTTTTTTCTTTTCGTGTTTTGAGACAAAGTAGAACTGTTTTACCGTGAAGGCAGCTTTTCCCATTTTCGTTAAATCTTTACCATTCGTGGGCAATCAATTTGATTGTTGCTGTTAAATCGCTCAACTGCCATTTGTGGGCGATCCATGTATCATGTGACGTGCATTCCTCCCCATTCATTCCATCATTTGTCAAAACATTCCCTTCCGTTATTGCTCAATTTCGTTTCGTTCTTTTTGCTCATTTGTTCAATTGATTGGATTGTGAGAGCCCATTCTTTCGCCAACTTATTAGAGAAGAGTTTTGTTTGGAAGTTTAGTCTGATTCGTAGCTCGCCGCAAAAATTCACCGCGGGCTCTGCTGATTGGCCATTTCATATTAGCGTTTTTTTTTTTCTCATTGGATAAAGAGCAACGATTTTTCTCTTTACTGATTCGATGAACTGTTTACTTTTACTTTTTTCCTATTGCATATACTATTATTCTTTTACTTTTCTCCTGTTGCCTGGAAAAAGAAAAGTCATATTTGGAACTCTCGTAACAAACAGGAACTTAATTTAATCCTGTACGTTTTCATCTGACACAGGCGTGGTCATCGTTCCTAGTCCATTTGCCTTTTGAAATTTTTGTACTATGAATAAGCACTTAGCTTTGTTAAGGGGGTTAAATCAATTACTTATTAATTTTACACTAATTAACATTATTACAATTAAAACCAATTTAAAATTTGATAATTAACCGAAAATTAATTAATTTAATAGAAGTGACGATGGTACAGAAACGTCTAAGCAAAAATGGACCAATCGTAGGGTTGTCGCGTTTCGAAGTTTCAATAATCAAGCGGAAGGAATAATCTGCGGTTTTCTTCAAATTTCGCAACTGCGTAACAGTCCCACCAAACATAATTATCATATTTCGCAACAACAGAGCTGTAGTTCATAATTCTGCTATGAGTTTATATTGCACGTTAACGGAAAGTTGAATATTCAGAACTCTGCTGAAGAAAAATACCCATTAAAACGATATTTTTCGGCCGGGATTCAAACTCATGCCTTTCCATCTTAAGCACTGCTCTCTATCACTCCCTAGGTCTATTTTTGTCATTAGTCATTAGCGGGCACGATCTATATATATATATATTTGTATTTATGTTTGCTCCTTATACAAAACCATAGTTTTCGTCTAATTTTCATCAAACTTGGCACAGAGGTTCCTTGATGCACTAGAATTCACACACGCGGGGTTTCGAAACATAAAATAAAAAATCCAAAAAGCTCAAAATTCAAATTTTTTGTCTCAAAACGGCCATTTTCTTTCAATTTTGAATATATAGAGTGATAGAGCTTTTAAACACACCAATTAATAAAATTTAACACATTTGAATATGCCTATTTTTCAACGAAGATTACGATTCGATACGAGTGATAGAGCTTTTAAACACACCAATTGATAAAATTTAACACATTTGAATATGCCTATTTTTCAACGAAGATTACGATTAACAATGAATTATTAATTTATGGCTCACCAATTTCAATTAATTTATTAGAGCTATGTTGTATTAATAAGGACCCAGCCAATAAGCTAGTATGCTTTAAAATGGAGGGTCAATCATGGAATTTGCTAAAGGAATAAGGAAGGTCTCGCGTAGTGACAGGAAAATAGGCTAGCGAAATAATATGTAAGACTAATTATGTAAGACTAACTATGTAAGACTAATATGTAAGAAGAGTTCAGAAACTTGTTTTTTAAGTTTTTTTTTTGAATGACAGCCAAAATGTGCATTATTTGTTTATTTTTCGCTGATAGCGGTAATAAAAATCTTTAAAATGATGTCTTAATTTTGAAGATGTATAAAGTATTACTAAAATTATGCCTTACACACAATAAATAAATAAATAATATTAGTTTTAATGAAATGATTAAAAAAAAACACCCTTGAGAAATAATATGTATGACGATGGAATGTGGGAATTGAATTCTGCTAAAGAAAAAATAAGTCCATTAAAATGATATACCGTAAAATGGGGTGAATCGGAACACTTTTCAGCTTTAATTGTAAAAAAAAATAGTTAAAAGATTTTTTTTTAATTTGATTTTTTAAGTAAAAACTTCGGTCTTGCTTTGCTTTTGATATTCCAAGCAAAGACAAAACATTTCGAACAGTTATTACTCATATATATAGGAATTTAGGGGTGTTCCGAATCACCCCGCTGATAGGGGTCAATCGAAACACACGTTAAAATTTTTATTTTTTTCAATTTAACCTGTAATAAGTCTCACAAACCTGAGTAATATTGATGGGGAGAATAAGAACTGATAGTTACTGTCAAATAAAAGTTTATTTTCTATGCCAGTAAAGGTTTATAATTTGTCAGAATTAAAAATTATTTTGAACTTATGAAAAATTAAAATTAATTTTAAGAAATGCTTTTGAATTAAAATACAAAGCTTTAAACTAAATTGAAGTCACTCATATCGTCCACAAATATGTACTTGACCTTAAAACTAGCAGCTGCGATTTGACTCAAGTTTTTTCATAACATCTTCTGGGATGAACGCTGGGGAAATCTCTGGGTTTTGGGGATTGTCCTGTAAGATTTTCCTACTTATTCATCACTGTCTGTGTGTTGGACTTTTGCTACATAAAGTCTGTATGACTTCCCTTATGTATTTTAGGTAAAAATAAGTCTCCTGGGGCAAAAATCTTTTTAAATCTGCACTTTTCTGTCATTCTGAGATCTAGTTGCTCACGAGAAGAGATAAACGGTAATAAATCCTTGTTCTTGTCTTGACTAGAGAAATTGGGGTTAGAATCTTGATTTTTCAGACAATTTCCTTTGAATAAGTTTGAACTGGAACAACAAAACCAAGTGTTCCGATACACCCCGCAATTTTTTTTCCTATGTCATTTTTCAGTATTCTTCATTTTTATGACACAATTTTAAAAAAAAATAAAATTTTAATGTGGTATTCAGTTGCTCAGATACATGCATAATTGAAACATACCACTCTTAGGTTTAAATTATAACAGGGTTTGTACTTGCATATGAAGTTTTGCAGTCTATGAAAATGTGATGTTTTCTAGCATTCCACGTGCAGCCCAGTATAAGCCAGTAATGTTGTCAGATTGACAAAAGTAATTTTTTCCTACTTCCTATGATCTTACCTTTCTAAGAAAAAATTAATGGCAAAAAATACCCAATAGTATATTTATGAAGAATTTATTTGTACGGTCGGGAAGTTTTGTTCCGATTGACCCCGCTGTTCCTATACACCCCATTTTACGGTATTTCTGCCCGCATTGGAACTTCGCAAATCTTATTATAAACACGGTGCTCTATCCAACTGCACCATTGGAGCTTAGTTTTCGATTGCTGTTCATTGAAGTAATGTGTAATAAAAAACAATAAAAAGGTTTTTGTGCCTCAAAAAAGTTAGACCGTTGGTTTATTTTTAATACGCTGTAATTAGTTTCACATGTGGATTTGTATGTAACTATGAATTAAAGATAAAATTCACGCTCTTTACAAATATAAAAGTAATAAATTTAATACTATTATTAATACTAAAGGCTAAACTATATTACATGCTGATGTATTTATAAGTGCATCTAAAAGCGTATTTTTTAATTTTTTAAACTAATTTAAGGATTATTCTTAAATATCCGCGGCATTGTAACCTTTAAAATGAGAGGTAAGCCATGGAGTTTGACACAAGAATAAGAAAGTTTTGACTTAGTAACCAAAAAGTAGCTAGAGAAATAATATATAAGGTTCAATTTGTGCGTTCCTTACTATTCCTTTCAAAATGTATACAGCCCTTGCTCTACACGGAACAAAGGCTAAATATTTTATTGCACATTGGCAAAAGAAGGAATGTTTACATCGATCTCAGAATCAAATATACGTGTGCCTGGCAAGCTTTGTTCTCGACTTACAATCTATATGTTCTATATGTTTATCTTATATGGCGTGGAAAAAGAGCTCCCATTGTCCTTGTTTTTTAGCAACAGGGTTTGTGTGTGTCTACATGTAATCTGTCGGTATTTTTTCACTTTTCTTGCATAGAGCGGGCGAAGAATTGAGTTTCTTATTGCCGTGGGCAACCTCTGACATTCTTATTTCAGTTTTTCTCAACGTTAAGTAAACCTCGCATGGTATCTGTATGCTTTTTCCTGTAGTTCTTTCTTTTTTCTTTCATTGCATATTTTTTATTTTATGCAGTCTTTGTGCGGACTGAATACTGTTTTGGGTCATAGAGCTCAGGACAATATGCAAAGCATGATTACCATTAGGCTGAGAAAACCTGGGCTTCAGTACCCCTACCTCCAGGGGTCCAAAAAATTATAGACCATATAAAAAGAATAAAAGCAAAATATGCTTAAATTTTTCATTGTGTTGAAATTCATTGATTATACAGGGTGTCCCCTCCTATCGTGGACCAATAGCTAATTTCTTAACCGTTAGAGATAAGCATATAGTTCATTTAGGAAAAAATCTCTAAATTACGAAATTAATTTTGGGTCTATTCAATGTTTTTCAAAAAATCAAATTTTGAAAGAGTTACTAAATTTAAATTTTTATACAGCCCCCCAGTCCTATTAATCATACTTAGTAAAACATTCTTGACACTGTAACGTTTAAAACTAAAAAAAAATCACTCTTCTACGACAAAAATTGACCGAGTTATGACGTTTTGAAAAATCAAGATTTTGAAGGATTTCGCATACGGTTCCTTAAGCGATCTCTCGATGACGTCATGAAATAATGCAAAATCTTGATTTTTCAAAACGTCATAACTCGGTCAATTTTTGTGGTAGAAGAGTGATTTTTTTTTAGTTTTAAACGTTACAGTGTCAAGAATGTTTTACTAAATATGATTGATAGGACTGGGGGGCTGTATAAAAATCTAAATTTCGTAACTCTTTCAAAATTTGATTTTTTGAAAAACATTGAAAAGACCCAAAATTCCTTTCGTAATTTAGAGATTTTTTCCTAAATGAACTATATGCTTATCTCTAACGGTTAAGAAATTAGCTATTGGTCCACGATAGGAGTGGACACCCTGTATATAAATTGTACGGAAGAACGGTTTTCATCAAAACGGCCAATTTTGCTCTACAGCATTTCGCTTAGGTTCTTTACACATTCAGTGCACCCTAATCATTCAGTGTAGTATATATGTAATAATGCAAAAGTTGTGTATTTCTGTTTCTTACAATGGTGATCTTTTAGTAAGTAAACACCATTTCTCTTGGGTGTTTTTTCGTTATTAGCGGTTTTATATGCTTATATTCGGCTGCGTTGATGCATAACTACTGAAAGGGTATGAAAGTTTAACACTTTTGTCGATTGTGATGCTCTAGGGGGACCCTCCAGATGTGGATTTTGGTGGGTGTATAATGGTGGTTTTGCTTAAGTTCCAAGTGTGGAATTTTTCCTGCAAATTCTCTAAATACAATATTATTATAAATAAAACTTATTTTTCCTTAACAATTTTTTTTAAAAGAGTTCTTAGCATTTTTTGCTTTCTTTTCTTATAGATTGGGAAGTGAGTTGCAATATTATTATGAAAATACCATTTGTTTTCTTTAAAATCGTGTGGCAATTATTTGCGATTAGAAATTGAATTAAACAGAGTGGCAATAATACCACCTACTAAAATAGTAAAATATTGAGAAAGTAAAAAATACCGTATCAAATATGAATTAAAACAATTTTAAAAATAGTCAAAAAAATACTGCTAAAATAGTTCATTAAAAGCAATTATTTCTCTTTAAAAAAAATTTAATTAGAAAATACATCTCCGGGGAGGAAAAAAAAGTCGTTTCATCTTTATTGATCTTAGAACTTTCAAATTCCGCCGACGGCGGAGAAAAGTATAAAGTTTTGACAGTTTTTCAGTCTTTTGATAAGATTCCGTCAATTATTTTTATCTTCATTGATACAAACTAATGAATAAGGCAGGATTCGTCGTCGTTTCGAGACGTGCGTATAAAACTGGTTGATTAAAAGAAAAATGTAACTGTAGTACTTTTTAACATTGTTCAGAAGCGTCTTAGTTATTCAGCTTTTTTGCAAACGTTAATAATGTACAAATGAGGGTTACGACATAAGAATACTTTTTAGTTTCTTTCCATTTTTAATACTGTCGGCCCCGCTTAAACGAATACTGTCGGTTCCAAGAAATGTTGTTCGATTAAGCGGAGTATTTGTTTAAGCGGGGATCTTTAACATTGCGTCTATGGTATGGGGAAATATTCGGTTCCTTGATGTTTTATTCGTATAAGCGGGGTATTTGTTTAGCCGTTACTCGATTAAGCGGGGCCGACAGTAGTTGTAAATGTTTTATAAAAAGATAGAAAGAAACAAATGCCCTTTTTTTGTTCAGCGGAGTGATAAATTTTATTCAGAAGGGAAGATTAAAATCAGAGGGGGTGGTGGGAGTTTTGATCTCAACTTTCATGATCAACGTTACTGATGTTGTTTGCAGGAAAATATCAGCAATCGAATAAACCAATAACTAAGGAATAAAATTATGTTAGTTATTAGTATTGTACCTCCGCTGCCAGTATTAATTGTTGTTTTTACTGTTTAATAGATCTAATTTTTTGTAATATTTCTAATTTTACAGTAATAAATTGTAAAATGGGTAGTTTTACAGTGATAAATTGTAAAATAGCTGGTTTTACAGTTTATTGCTGTGCTTTTAAAGTTTTCAGATGGAACCTCTGCTGCCAGTATTATACTGTAGAAACAACAGCTTGCTTTTTGCAGTATAGAGCATATGAGAAATAGTTAAATTTGCTTTTCAGTTTTGAGCAAACCAGGAAAACATTTGTCAGATAACTCCATGAACTCTAGACATGTCGAACTACATTCATTTCTTCTTTTCTCCAAAGAAGCATTTTATTAAAGAGACACGAACTTAGAGCCTTTCACCAGCCACCCGCTTACTTTTTTGCGCAAACAATAACAGCTCTGTAAGAATGAAGGCTTTCACGGCCGGAGTAAATACTAGTTAAGGATTCCGGGCTGTTGTGCCGTGGTCAATCTCGAGCCGGAAGGTAGAGGGCGCTGCGTTTTCAATTTAAAATCTTGCAGCAGTTCGAAATTTCGCATCATTCGCCAAATTAATCAACGACACCCACTGAAGATGACCGCCGCAGTTGCGATCGAAACGTATGGATTGAAGCCATTCAGACCACGGCACAACAGCCCGGAATCCTTAACTAGTAATAACAGCTCTACTCACCGTTTTGATTAAAATCTTTGTTTTACGTGAAAAACTTAGTCTGACTTCACAAACTCCTTTCTAAATTAATTTTCAAAAGAAGGAATGCTCAAGCACTTTTCCATTTCGGCATTCGCTCTTCCAATGCCTCTATATTGATCGTATTTTGTAAAGAGATACCTATATTGTTTTCACGAGTAATTTGTTAATAAATCTTGCAATCAGTGAGATATAGAATAAGGCTTAAATGAGAATTTTAGCAACCTTTTAAGTTCAGTTTTAATGACACAGATGCATAATAAAGCTTGAATCCGAACTGCAATTATTTGTAACGCTGCTTATTTATTCTCTTTTTATAAATGATTTTAAAAAATTAAAAAAAAAAAAAGAGCTCCAGGTTAGAAAAATTCGAGTTTCGAACAAAAGCCCTCTTTCCTAAAATGTAAGAAATATCTGTTAATACGCTGTAGGTATACCTAAAATAAATTGTAATCAATAACCAAGATTAATTTGATTTTTCACTATATAATGTAAACCAGTGGTCGGAAGTAGCGCGCTACAAGTAGCGAAACTACTGTCGTAGCTACATTTTTTAGTAGTTTGTAGTGTAGCGCACTACTTTAAAAAAAAAAAAAAAGTAGAGTAGTGAGTAGCGCGATACAAATAAGTAGTAGTTTGTAGCGATTTCTGAAAACTACTTTTAAATTAAAAAAAAATAAATAAATAAATGAAAAAAATTAAAAAAGGGAACGAAGGAAAAAAGCAAGGTTTTTCTTGAGGTGAATATTCGTAAAAATTGTAAAATAATCCAAAAATGACAAATTTTAGCAAAAAAAAAAAAGGAGCAAAAAGGAAAAGTACTAAAGTTTACTAGGACCAGCCAAGTTGGGCCCAGAGCCTGCTGCTGGTCGCCACATTTGTATTTGTATTTGTATAAATTCAAAGACAATTTCTATTTCTATTCCACATTCGAATGAGGTAATTTTTTAATCCAAACCACTTTTCGAATTTTTTCGGGCGATCCTCAAACAGTATATTCTTGTTATTTATTTATTTTTTAAAAAGTAGCGAAGTAGCAACTACATTTCAAAAGTAGTGTAGCTCGCTACATTAAAAAAAAAAGTAGTTGTAGCTGTAGTTAACTACATTTTTAAAAAAGTAGCTGTAGTTGTAGTTCGCTACGAAAAATATGTAGTTTTTCCAACCACTGATCTAAACTAATTGATTATATAAATATGTCTAAAAACCTTCTATTGCAAATGCAAATATTATTGCTGTTATGTTTGAAATAATTTACGAATTCTTAATCAATTAACAAAACATTCAAAATATCAGGAAATGAAGTAATTTTTTTCCTATGAAATATCGATGAAAAAGAAGCAAGATTAATTTCGCTCCTTTATCATCGAAAATAAAGTAGTGAAAGAATTAATCAAGCTTTTTCCTTCGCTATAATATTTATTCTCTTTGAAGGCTTCAAATTTCCGTTTCTATTTGAACTGAAATCTTAATTTAATACGAATGTTTTGTTTTTTTTTTCTATTTTATTTTCCTTTCCCTTTTTATGATGTGCCAAGTTTTTCATCTCAGTCATTCAAATACTTTTATTTCATAATTCTACGAGATAATTTTTATAGATTCTCTTTTTATTCCAATCTTTTTTTTTTTTTTGCATTTAAGGTTATTTCATAAAGGAGAATGGTTATTGTCAATTTGTGCGTATTCGGTTTGTTTTTTCACCACTCGTATTTGTTGATTACGTTTGTGAAAATTAGTTTTTAGAGGTTGTTCGACAAACGTACTGCTTTGTGATAATGTGTCTTTTTCGCCTTCCAATTTTTGAAAGGAGCGAAATTTAGACTGTGCGGACGAGATCAGGACATTTTGCAAGCCTACCTACAGGGTCTTGTGAAAATGTCTTCCACCCTGCGACTCTCATTTTAGAGCTGACGTTAGTGTAGCTTCGTTTGGAACTGCACACATGGTGAAAATGAAAACCATTCAAATAGGTAGCTATCAAATGAGCACATTTGAGACATTTTTGCGTATATTATTTGTCCTCGTTTACCCGTTATCGAGATATAAGGTCTCAAAGTCTGCCGAAATTTTAAAAAAAGTTCCAAAATTTAAAGACTTCTCGAGAAATTGACGGTACTACGCGGCATGTTTTATTATATTCATCTACAAAGCGTGTGAAAGATGTGTTCCATTATCCATCGAAACTCGCTAAATTTGGCGACTTTTCTTGAAATTTCAGCAAACGTGAAGACCTCATATTTTGAATTTGGGGGTACGAGGGCGAATAATTTATGCGCCCAGAAACATTTCACTATCTTCTTTCAATTTCTACTTTTTTTTTCATTATTTTACAATGTTATAGTTTTCTGGTTAGTACTGTAAATAAAAACTGAATTTGTTGGTGTTTGGAAAATTTTCTAGCTTTTCTTTATTTACTTTTTATATTAAACCGTATTTTACGTTAGCGAAACTTTTAAATGTAGCAAAACACGAAAGTCCATTAAAATCATTTCGAAAGATACACACAATGAATTGCTGTCCTACGCATGAAATGCTTTTCTTTTCAACTTAATCATTAATAATCCCTTTTTCTTTGCAATTCTTTTCGGCAATTGCTGCACAAGCAGATACGATTCACTGAGTCGTTTTTTATGAGTATATCGAGCGATATGCACTCTAAATGATTGATGGAGTTTAGAGATTACCATCTTAAAGTGAAAAGAAAGGAGAATTTCGTGGCTTTTAATTTCTCTCCGGCAGTTTGAGGAAAATTCAGCATTTCTTAAAAAGAAAAAGTGAAAGATATTTTTAAGTGTCTCAAAAATCATAAGTTAATTAAATTAACTTTTGAAGTAAAGTATTTGAAGCTCCGCCAGTCTAAAATATTTCTAAAAATATAAATATCGTCTTGAAATACAAAAAAGAGAATTTTCATTGTGTGAACGAATATTAATTGAGTTATGCGATGATTAGACAGCATACATGCAAGTTATTTCCTAAACAAAAGTAAAATGAAATGAAATGAAGAGTAATAGCGTCTCATTTCTCTGAACTCTTAATTAGACATTTGAATAAAATACGTCATTAATATTAGTTACAAATTATGTGACTAATTAACAGATATAGACTTTACTGATTAAATGCATTAGTTTTGAAGTGACAATGCATGGCACATTTTGCGCAAGGGCAACTCTCCCACTCACTTTAGTTCAAAAAAGTGAGTGGGAGAAAGAAGCTACTATCTAAGTGTTAGTTTATTTATTTATTTTCTTTTTTTGTTAAGTTCTGCATCATGTTACAAGTTCATGATGCTTTTTGCAACAGAAAAAACTTAACTTTGATCATATAATTTGACCTTGAAACGTTTGAAAAATTTATGACAGGTGATGCTATAAGGAGCAGCTCACAAATGATGCTTTGAGGGGGAGGAGGTCTTGAAGGTGTGACAGTGTGGGACAAGTGAGAGGGAGGGGGTAACAAGAAGTAGCGTTTTTTTCTAAATAAAAAATGTGCTTATGAAAAAAGGTGTGGTATTTTGCAATGGGGGGAAGCAAAATGTGACACCTTTGGACATGGGGGAGGGTAAAAAGTGTGACATTATTTATGGATGACCCCTAGTAGAAAGTGATCGAATTTTGCCTAGGAAGATAATTCTGCATGCTTTGTTCTCGTAGTCCCATGATACACTGGGTCGTGTGTACGATACTGCCATTTGCCAGGGAAATCATTGTACTTGCTTGTTTTGTATAAGTGACAATCTTTTCACTTATCGTTTCTTATGACAAAATTCTTGTTACAGTGAACTCTCACTTATACACCGCCTCATTTATGCGCCTCTTCCACTTATACGACGATTTTCAGTAGTCCCGGCACATTCCATGGTAAAATAATGATAATTTCATTCGTTTATGCGTCGCTCTAAAGGTAAATATTGCACTTATGCGCCGAATTTTTCAAAAAATGTAAGCAATTTAATTAATTTTCTTAAAAAATGAGCATGTTTCTTTGATTTCCTCTTTAATCTTTCGATTTTATTGCTCACGAAAGGCATTTTTCTCATGAACTAGAGTTCGAAGAGGGACAATTATTTATTATGGATCGTTTTAAAAGGTCCAGTTTGTGATTGGGTATGCTACAATTTTTGTTTTCTCGTTATCATTGTAGTTAGGTTACAGTAGTTGCAAACCGTTAATACGAGCATTTTCTATAGAAACATTCTTATTCATGCATTTATTAGAACTTATTTTGCGTTTTAGTCCTTTAAATAGACTTGTTCACTTACGCGTCTCTCTCACTTATGCGGCTTTTTCTGTTGGTCCCTTGGGCCGGCGCATAAGTGAGAGTTCATTGTAAAACAAAGTAATTTAACGATTATAACTTTTGTGGCAGGTAATTATTGACGTTGTGTGTTTGGTTTTGCGTATTCATAGCATGCTTACATTTTTTTTTTTTTTTGAACAGCGCAAATGAACGTAGTTTTTTTTTTAAACCTTTAATAGGATTTTACATTAAAAAGTACTGGCAACATAGATGCCAATACTTTTTACAGTATTTTTTTTTCTTTACCACGTAGTCAGAAACGTCAGCTCAAAAATTAATTTTAAGTTTTGAAATGCTCTCCTGACAGTTAGTCAGTATTAAAGTGTGTCCCTGTTACATTAAGAATGCTATTTATTTAAGCATTCTATTTATTTATTTATTTTGTTTCTGTTAGAAATGTTTTTGAGAGAGGAAACTTAAATGATTTTCATGCTGTTTCCCACTAATGACGCTCTAAAACATAATTCAATGCTAAAAATATTATCAGACGAGTTATGGGAAGTGATGAGTCGAGACGGAACAATAGGAAAGACTCAAAAATGTAAAAAAAGAAAAAAAAATCTCAATGATTTAAAAAAAAAACGAAATTTCACAAATGCAGAAAAAGCCTGTGAGAAATTTCGAAGAAAGAACATCTAAGAACTAAAAGAAAATTCTTATGAGCGAGGGAAAATTGAAAAAAATAATAATAGTAATAGGAAAATCATCTTTATGAATGATAAGAAAATTTTAAACACTGAGCAATATTCAATTTTCTAATGAAAAATGCCAAAAATATAAAGCAAAAATACATTCATATTCCAAAAGTTGTGCTGGGAGGGGGGGTGCGTAGTATGCGCAACCTGCATGTTCACTTTATTGCATGGAATTTTTTTCCCCAACGAGCTTACAGAATTTATTTTCTCACAAACCATTAGCCTAGATTTTATCTTTTAGTACTCGTTATTTCTAAAAGACCTATTTCCCCAATGATTTTTGCTTCAAATGCTCGTGCTTCTGTTATGCTGTTATTGCTCGGAATTGCCCGCCATTCGATTTGATGGGTACCGTGTCCAATTTGATGACAAAAAAAAATGGAATTTACCGGAAGTGATGACAACGATAGGGTCGTTTACGAAGTAGCGTTTTTATTTCATAGCTACTGAAATTGTTTTAAAGGAACGTTTATATGGGGTTTTGATGCATTGTTTTTAAGCCAGAATGACATTTTTAAACATTTTTTGATCATCCTTCATCGTAAATAGCTGGGAATAAGCTGTAAGTTTCATTATTAAGTTACATGCCACACTGCAAAGAATAAACAGTTGTTTTTACAGTATAATACTGGCAGCTGAGGTTTCAACTTAAAACTGTAAAATGCTCAGTTATAAACTGTAAAATTAGCAATTTTACAGGTTATTACCATAAAATTTAGCTGTACTAAACTGTAAGAGCAACAGTATAATACTGGCAGCAGCGGTCCCAATTTAAACTGTAAAATGTACAGTAATAAACTGTAAAATCAGCAAATTTACAGTTTATTACTCTAAAATAAGCAATTTTACAGTTTACTGCCGTAACAACTAGCATTTTTTTTACAGTTTATTACTATAAAATTAGCTGTGTTACACTGTAAAAAACATTTTTTTTTTGCGGTGTATGTGCAATTGATTACATATTTTCGTGAAAGTAACACATTCACGAAGATATAAACATTTCTTTTCAGAAACTTCCAGTTTATTGTAAACAGCCAGTTAAAAATTGCTTCAAATGGGTTCATATTAAAATGAAATTTCAATATTTTTTTTTTTTTTGAAATTGCAACATTATGTTGCTTTTGTATGCTGTCATCTTTTTTGAAGGTTTGGTACGGTTTGACGAAACACTCTGCGTGTTTTTAGCCAAAAAGCGGCAATTAAAATTGGCAGTTTCAAAAGAATTGTTTATATCTCCGGTGATATAAGTAATAGATTTACGAAAAAATAATTATGCATATTTGCGATGAAGGATTGTCATTAAACGTTTTTATCCCACCTCTTGTTTTGTCCCCTAAATGCATGGATAATTTAATTTTTATTGGAAAGGTTAGCTGAAGTCTATATTTTATGGGACAAATGTTATAGAGCAATTCTGTACCTCAGAACCAGAACAACATAAGTGCGAAAATGGCGCTTTTCACTTTATTTCTGCATTGTATGTTGAATCTTATTCCGCGTCGACCCAATGAAAACGTTATGCTATGAAAGAAATCCCTTCGCAATTTAACAACGTTAAAAGAGTGCGAGTCCCATCCTTTGAATGCATCAGGCAATCGTTTTCGCTCTCTCTTGAAAAGTTACGAAAATGGACTTGCGTTATTTTTGTTCTGAGGTACACAATTGGTCTCTTATTTTTCGAGAAATCCGTAAAAATGCAAATTTTCGAAAGTGCCCCAACACTTTTGGTGATATAATATATTTTAGTGTATGCTTTACTTAATGCTACAGGCACAGCGCAAAGATATTTTTCATTGATCCATTTATAAAAATACTTTTTTCTAAACAAAGTTTTGGACTGTTTTAAAAATATCAAACTCAACATTTTTAGCAAATATTTGGTTACAACATTCAAGAGATTCTGACTCCCCCCCTCTCCTCCCCACATCAATGCTTTTTCAGGGAATCAGAAAAAACAGAGCACAGAGCTACCAAGAAACTTCTTCTGTCAGACATTCGTTGATTGGCTCACGTTCTTCATCGATAACCAATCACATTCTTTATTCTCCTTTCGTAAAAAAATTATTCCTTTTGGAGTAAGTTCCAATATGTCTGAAAGCATTCCATCCGTATACTAGATACTTGATATTCTCTGCAATGGTTCCGATGGTGTCTCTAATATCCTTTATGTCGGACGGCCACGTGCTTGATGACGGACCAGCCAGTCGATATCCAGCAGTTTCTCGTTGTTTTATTTCAAAATTTACTTAGTGTGTGTCATTACATCATGAGTAATGGTGGATCCATGTTGTTTTAACAACAACAACGTCTGTAGAATAGGGTGGGCCGAAAAATACTTCTTTATTTTATTTCGGTTATGGGTTTTGCTTAAAAGTGGCCATTGGGGGGAGAAAAGTGTACATAATTTTTTTTTTAATTTTTTGGTAAATTTTTTGATCTGCCGCAATTGCGTTGAAGTTAGGAAAAAATGCAGTTTTTTAAAAAGATTTTTAGGAAATTATTTAAAGTTTTTTTTTTTTTTTTTTGGCACCTAACATCTAAAAATCCAATATATGTATGTAACAAACAATGTAGTTATTTCAAATAAGTACGGCGAAAACCGCATTTTAACGTTTGACAAAATTTTATTTGAAACGTAAAAAAAAAAAAGAGCAAATTGCCAAGTCTTCTAGGCATTTGTTTAAAGAAAGGAATTATACCATATACCTCAATTTTTATGGAATTTCTTTGCCCCTTTTCCGCCCTACCCGTTATCGAAAATAGAAAATTTTTAAAAAAATAATTTGATCAAAATCTCGAAAGAACTGCATTTTTTTCCAAACTTCAAGGCGATTGCGGCAGATCAAGAAATTGACCCAAACATTTCAAATTTTTTATGCGCTTTTTGGTCACCAAATGGCACCTTTTCCGCACTGCCTATCATAGAAATATAAAAAAGTCTTTTCCGGCCCACCCTACTGTACAACAGCGAGGCGTTTGAGTCAAGGAAAAATATTTTGCTTATTAAGATTTTCTTAACCCATTTATGCCTAGCGTCCCTTTTTAGGGACGGTCCAAAAAAGGGTCTGAATTTCCCCAAAATGAACATTTCAACCAAATAATAGTGTTCAATGAGTACCTTGGTATTGTCTCAATTCGTCATTAACAGATTGCAGCACATAACCGTTGTAAAGTGTTTTTTGTAGCAGTTTTAATATGATCTTTATCGAAAATGACATCGTTCACAATCTCAAGAAAAAAGGCTAATTTTTCCCCGTTTATTCCCATTAAGTTATTCCCAGCTTCCCAGTTTATGTGAATTGCTGATTTTATTTCTTCTTATAAAATGTCTTTTTAAATATTATATCGTAGGCAGAAAAATTTTTTAGTAAAAAAGTATGTACCCTCTGGGGTCTATCATAATTTTTAAGGGACGATTTTTCTTTCCTTAATGGAAAAAAAATATTTTTTACATTATATTTTTTTTATTATTTTTCCTGTCCATTAAGCACTGTTTGTAACCAGAATACAAAATTTCTTTGGAAAAAAAAATGTCAAGCATTAATGGGTTAACAATCAAAATTTGTTTTTTTCTTGCATTATTCTCAGTTTTAGCGAAATTCTACCAATCAATTATTGATTTTTTGCCGATTGCTTATATTATACTATATGTACCTATACTAGATTATTTATACCTATATGCTATATTATTACTACCTCTTTGCTGTCAATTGATGTTCCTTTGAAATTTGAGATAACTATAACGACGAGAATAAGTCTAAGCTAGTTGATTCTAATATTTATTCATTGAGACTTATTTTCATCGACATAGTTACAAACAGTCGGAGCTTTTTGTGCTTACTTTTTTTTTCGAGGCTGAACTCAAGCAGATATCACAAAAAAACTGGTTTCTTTTGTCTAAAATTACGTTTTTTCATTTAAAACATTTAAATAGATGAACTTAATAAGTAAAACATCTAAATACAACATTTTTAGGACACTAATTCCCATCATTTAAAATTGATAAGAAATAAAAGTACCCCAACGGTACACGGTGTAAATATAATCTTCATGTTAAGTGTATGAGTACAAATGGGGCCCATACTCGCCAAATCTTTATTACCGCATCCTAATTACCACTTCTTTTTTCATGGATATGCTTCGTATTACCTAAGCTAACAAATCGCCAGTCACAACATGCCAGCCATGAATTTCTTCTCCTTTCCATTCCATTCCATTTGTAGAAACATGAAACCCAACACGTCGGGTCCTACACCAATTCGTGATTACGAAAAACGTATTTTTAATTCAGGACGTCAAAACTCAAATGAATTCCAACCTGCAAAAAAAAAAAAAAAAATGTTGTTTTTACAGTATTATAAAGTTTATTTTATAGTAATAGATTGTAAAATTGCTAGTTTTACAGTAATAAACTAAAATTGCTAATTTTGCAGTTCATTACTCTGCATTTTACAGTTTTAAACTGGAACCTCTGCTGCCAGTTTTATACTGTTTTTACAGTATAATACAACTAATTGTATCGTAATAAACTGTAAAATTGCTAGTTTATCCGTAATAAACTGTAAAATTGCTAGTTTTTCCGTAATGAACTATAAAATTGCTAGTTTTACGGTAATAAGCTGTAAAATTGCTAGTTTTACGATAATAAGCTGTAAAATTGCTAGTTTTACTGTAATAAGCTGTAAAATTGCTAGTTTTACAGTAATAAGCTGTAACATTACTAATTTTACAGTTTATTACTGTTAATTTTACAGGTTTAAACTGAACATCTGCTTCTAGTGTTACATTGTAAAAACATGCAGGAGTTGTATGCTAAATATTTTACTTATTTATTTATCATCTTATTAGTATTACTTAGTATAAGTTGTACTGTGTCGAAAATGAAGGAAACACTCCCAAGCTCCATTTAATTGCTATTCACAAAGTAACAGCCCTCATAGATAGAGGTGATTTCCCCTTTCGTCTTTCCAGCTGCTTGTTAGAGCGCAAACGGCAAAGCTCGGAATGATCCCCTGTCCGACATAATTTGCTGCCCGGAAGAGAAAAGACCAAGAAATGGGGGGGGGGGGACCTTTTGTTAGAGACAGAATGACAGTTTTGTTTCAGCGCCGAAGGCTTAGAGAAAGTTTTCTCCGTCTTTGTAGTTGGGTGGATATAAATCTTTTTGGGTTGAAACTTTACTTTTGGAGTTACGCGAGCATTTTCGTTTGTAACTTTTGCTCTTATTTATGCCCTTGAAATTGTGTGAGTGGTTTTCAATAAAAGAGGCATTATTCATTGAATAATCGAATTTGTTAATAGAAGGGAGAGTTTTTTGACTTGAAGCTTTAGTAACAGTCAGATCTGGTTGTCTTAAAAAACAGTCCATAGTGAAAATGACTATGCTGTCGTCCCCGCTTAATCGGGTAACGGATAAACGAATACCCCGCTTATACGAATAAAACCGTCCGGAACCGAACATTTTCCTATAAACACAATGTTAAAGATTCCCGCTTAATCGAATAATTTCCCCGGATAATCAAATAATATTTGTCAGCTTTTGCAAAATTTTTGCTAAGAAAAATGTCGAATAAAGTAAAAATGTTCCCACAAGACCTTGAGCAAGCAAACCACTATTGTGGACTGTTTCAGAAAATAAAATTGAAAGGCGTGAAATCAAATTTTTTATAACACAAGTTGTAAGTTACTTTTTTATGATTTTCATATAACCGTAAAATATTTATACTAAATTATTATACTATTTTGTTGTTTACTGTGCTTATTTTAAAATCTTTTTACCAATAAGATTAATTATTTTCTTTATATAGCTATTTCTTTGTTGTTATTACGTTTTGAAACAAAAGTTGTCAAAATGGAAAGGTAAATAAATATTCTCCGCTTAATCAAATACCCCGCTTAATCGAATAAAATTTCTTGGAACCGACAGTATTCGTTTAAGCGGGGCCGACAGTATTTATTTCGTATTTTTTACCTATCTACTTAGAAAAATTTCTAATGGCTAAAATTGAATGTGTCTGCATTTATATGGTCTATCAATATTTGCCTATGTCTGTCTCGTACCTAATTTAAAAAAGAAATGTTTCATCTTGAAGTCTATCTATGAAATAGTGCCCATCAAGTATACTATCCTTAAAATATTCTTCTTTTCAAAGTGCTTAGCTATTTTTCTCTGTCGTAATGTCTCGATAGTAAATTCTATCTCTAGAACTAATTTTTGTGAAACAGTTCCGCGAGGCCCATTTAGTGGAAACATAAAGGCTAAGTTTTAATGTGATAGATTTTGACACATAGACAGGCACGCTAAACGAGAAAAGAAATCCAGTTCCAATGACTAATCAGCAGCGATTCATATGGAGTGTCATAGGCGGCTGGTGCACCAAAAAAGGGGGTGGGGGTCAGGAGAAATGCGGATGTTGAGGGGGAGGGTAGTTAGGATGCAGTACTTCTAAAAATTTTTAATTATTATTTTGTTATTTTAATTTTGCTAGATTATTGGATTTTAACATTATTGTTCTTTAAGGACCTTTACAAAATGAAAAAAATGGCCTCCAAAATGAACCAGGATGGTTGATTTTCATTCATATTATGAAATATACCGTGAGAAAAAAGTCCGTTGTTTGGAATTTTCAGCTTTTAATTTGGTGAAATTAATTTTTCCACTGAGTAAAAAATCTTTTTTCACTCCATTATTACTTTTAAACCTTGAAAAGGGAGAGGGCATGGCCCTTTTATTTTTGGAAGTGATGGAGCAGTCACTTCCAAAAGTAAAGTTCCCCTTGCTCCCTGTACGAGCCGCCTATGTGGTGTATACCAAGTTTCGCTGCAGTCCATATATTTCATTTTTAATAAGACTTACCATAGAATATTACTCCCACTAAAATGAACAGACAAATAATTTCGAAGTAGGTTCAACATTCCATCAAAATTTGCAAATCGAAAACTTTCATAAGTCTATTACTTTCTCCTCCCTCCGTCTCAATTGAGCTGCTCTTTTCAGTACTTTGACAGTGATCGTTGGTACTAATCATTTTATGATTTTGTTTAGATAATTTTTAGAAATTCCAAGGTGTTGTATGCAATCAGTTATCGTTACTTACGAAACATTTCCTTCTTCTCTCCTTAAATCAGTATCAAAAACTTACAGCTTTCACGTTTTTACGCCACGCCCTATTTTACAAGAACTCCTCCGCCGATACACCAGAAAGCACAGTTCGATTTAAATTATTATATGTCCTTGAGCGCTTACAGGGAGCTGCAAGCTAATGTACACTTTCACCCCCTGGCTTTAAAAAATAAAAGAAAATTAATTTAAAAAAATTATCCTTATGTTAATACTTTTAATATATATGCATGTAATAATATTGAAATTAAGTAAAAATAAACTCATTTAAGCAACGGACAAATCACAAAAATATTTCGAAAAATTTGAGAGTTATAATTACATTAAAAAACTTTAACAAAGATGAAAACAAATCTCAGATTTAGCTTTAAAGTTAATTAATTACTTAAAATATGTATATAAATTAAAAAGGTACATTTAATTTCAAAAATATTTAAACGAAATAATTTTTTTTAATTCAAAAAACTTCTCATTGATTTTTTAATAATCTCTGTCCTGTTCAAACATCCCCTTAGGTCTGACACTCACTGTCAGGGGCTCTTCGGTGAAAGATGCTATTTTATTCTCTTGGAAGAAAAGATTTTCTTGAAAAGCAACTAATTGGTGGCGCCATCTGGCAGCGAACTTAAGCCTTTTCCACCTCTCTCATCTTCCCACCCCTTTTAATGGAAGGGGGGATGCATGTCTCCATCGTTTTACTTCTCTGAGACGAAAACAGATTGAAGGAGGGATTACCCAGCCTCTCCGGTACTCATGCTCCCTTTTTTTTATTTGTATTTGAAAATCTTTTTCCGCTTTGCTTACGAGATGTTACTTGTGGGCTTTTTTGAATTACTGTATTTCGTCCGTGTGTTTTGTTTCTTTCTTTTCCTGCACTGGTTTTTCTTCACTTATGCAAATGTGATTGAATTTAATTTGAACTCTTATATGAGTGTAGATTCCATGCCAGAAAAAGAAAGTATCGTGAAGAGGTCTAATTTTGTAAAGTGTTTGAAGAGATGGCTTTAAATAGTTTTTTGCGTTTCGGAATAGTAAACGCCACGACCAGAAAAAAATCAAAAAAGTCGCATAAAATATTTTGTTTTGCTATCCATACTTTAAGCTAAGAGCTAACGATAGTTCGACACAAACGATGTCTTATTTTGCACGTGATTGGAACAATATGGGTAACATTTTTTTTAAATAGATGTTCATAGGTTTCTTCAGTCAGTATATGAAGTATGAATAAAACACAAGAGCCAATTTTTATTATGGCGGCACAAGAAACTCAATCTGCAGATTACTTAACTCTGCTGTAGTGGTCTCGACAGGGGCAGACATGGGTCATTTCAACTGACATGACTATCGGAAGATCAACATTACTTGCGAATTTTGAAGTCCAATTTCTCGCCGGATGGACAGCTGCTGGGCTGATATTGTACTAAAATTTTTATTTAGCTGGGAGTGTTCTAGCCGAACTGACACTTAAGATATTTTTCAGCTTCCGCATAATCAGCGTAGCGAGGAATTAGCAGGAGTGGCTCATGCTACGGGCGTAGCAGCCAGGGGGCGGCATTTTAACCAACAAAAGTAATGATGGAAAAAAAGTTAGGATTTTTATTAAATTCTTTTTTTAATATATGTACATAATTACATTTGTAAAAAGTATTGAAGAAGGAAACTCTTAAGAAAAAAAGTTTTATGGGGTAGTGAAACATTGAATGAGAAGAAACTTAGGGCATTATTAAAAAGGAAATTGAACGCACAGCTTTGGGCATGCCAGGACGACGCCAAACCATTACGCCATTCTATCGGATATTGAATAGGAAATTTATTGAATGTATGACGCATCTAATATTTTGTCATTCAATATTGTCAAGTAAAAGGCTTTGCCAGCCGCCTTGTCTGATAGTAAGAAAACTTTGACCCAGATGGGGATTTTTCGGGTTCGAATCCTGTCTTGGGCATTTATGTACAGTACACTTCCGATTATCCGCGGAATTGGGTGCCACGGGTATCGCAGGTAACGAAAATCGCGGATAATCCGAAAAAAGCATAGAGTAATTGGCAAAGAAGATAAAAAATGTCTTATGCTTAAAAATAATTGCATTCCACTTAAAACGCGATATGTATAAACAGTGACGATAGGCACAGCAAAAAAAAAATGTATTTGAGTTTCTCAAGCATATAAAATCTATAAAGAAGTGGTAAGAAAAAAAAAACGTTAAGAAAAAACAAAATTTTAAATTGGTGCTTTTTCGAAAAATTCAGTTTTTTGTGTTTGTATCTTTCCCGCGACCGTCGCAGATAATCGAGAGTTTGCTATACTTTTTCTCTCCTGTCCTTGTCCTTTCTTTGTGTGAATGTGTTGTTGCGCTGTAAATAGTTGCCAATCTTATAAATGGATCCCTATGGCATGTGTGTACTGTGTAAGTCTGACTTCACACCAAATGATGGTACAGTTGGAAAAGTAAAGCAGAGCACCCCGAATTCCCTGCCTAGATTGCACAAGAAGACAACAAGTAAAACGCTTGATCTGACTTTCTCTCATTCCATACTCAATAATTCCCTCCACGGAAAAAGATTCGTATTTTTAAACTCCAGTCACGACTTTGTAGAATACATAATAGGGGGGGGGGGAGGTGCGTTCGAAAAAGCCGTGGACAAATCCTAACTGAGAAGAGGCTTTGTGCTTACTCTGTGCAAGAAAAGACAGCATTCTGCACGCACAGGAAGATAATGTCTCTAACAGCACAAGTGGAGCAAAGTCAAATTTGTCAAAGGAAGTAATGGCTCTTAAAATTCCTTTCGCTCCTTGCGCTGCGCAGTTTGCAGTTTTCTTTATTTTGGAGGCTATTAACATCATCTCTTGCAAGTAAACGCCTCTTTAAAAATAATTTTTAAAGCGTTTTCTTACACTGCGGTATTTTTCGTTCTCTTCCTTTACTGCAGCTTTGTGTGCATCATAATCTTGGCTGTAGTTAACCCATTAATGCCTGACATTTTTTTTCCAAAGATATTTTGTATACTGGTTACAAACAGTGTTTAATGGACAGGAAAAATAATAAAAAAAATATTATGTAAAAAATAATTTTTTTATTAGGGAAAGAAAAATCGTCCCTAAAAAGTTACGATAGACCCCAGAGGGTCTTTTTTTACATACTTTTTTTACTAATTTTTTTTTCTGCCTACGATATAATATTTAAAAAGACATTTTATAAGAGGAAATAAAATCAGCAACTAACATAAACTCGGAAGCTGGGAATAACTTTGAAAACTTAGCTTTTTTTTTTCTTGAGATCTAGAATGATGTCATTTTTGATAAAGATCATATTAAAACTGCGACAGAACACGCTTTACAATGGTTATGTGCTGTGTACGCTGTCGTTTCACCTGGTGTAAATAACTTTAAAGTTTCATTTAAATATATTATAGCCCCCCCCCTAGTAGCGTACATAGACTTAGGAGCGCGCCCCCATATGATTTCTACCTCCCCCCCCCCCAGAAAAACATATCAACAAAAAACATATTTTCAATGTAACTTAAAATGCTATTTTACTGGATCTTGTGCCTTCAAACCTCGTCTGCCCCCCCCCCCCATATTTTTCTTTAAAGCTATCTGGATTTTCCCCCATTGTTAATTATGGTAAACCCTTCTAAAAGGGGACGAAAAATACCCATATGTGTAGCAGGAATAGAGCTGAAACTGATCATAAGTAAAAGAAATTATTAAAAAAGAAAACTCATATTTATTGCGTCGCCAATGAGACGACGAAATGAAACTAACGAAATCTTTAAACCTCTTATGCCTCATCAAATGGAGCATTAATTCTTTAAAATTGTGCTGTTGTACGATTCACTAGGGAGATTTTAATTGAATTTTTCTAAATGAGCCGTTGAGAGCAAAAGTAGTGAAAGTCAATAAAACAAGATTTTGCGCAATTGTATGGTTTAGTAGCCGCTTTTGCACAAAACACTTCTTCTGTTCCATTTTACAATTACTGTCTACAGATAATCAGTTGAACTTAGACTTACTCCATTTTCGTATGAAGAATAATGAGGTTAAAACTAGTTCTGACCCCGTAATTATCAATTATTTTGAAAAGAAATCGCTTACACCTTTTTTCCGCCCAACGTCTCAAATGTTTTAAACATTATACACGACCGCTTTCAAATCACTAAAAATGCTCAATAACATTCATTTCCGATTTGGACAGGTTTATAATTTATTCACGTCCGTCATAAAGTTTTACAACTTGAGAGAGAAAGATAGAAAAACAAATAATCGCTTTAAACTCCAATTTTCTGGAATGCTTTAAACATGTGCAACGTGCTAATGACATTTAATTATCCCCCATATGTTTAATCGAGCCATTCGTTGCGGATTTCTTTCAGAAAAAGACTCGGGCTGCGTAGCGCTGACTTAACTGCCATCGATTTTGAAACGTGCTCCATCCTACGAAGGTTAATTGAAAAAGGGGTCCTGAATTAAGATCAATGTAATGACACTTCCAGGGATCCATTTCGGTAAATTTCGATTGATGTTTAATTGGAAGACAACTGCGGTGGTGGATTTGGCCTTTGAGATATGCATGCAAATGGCCATTTTTAATAGCTATTTCACTTTAAAAGTTTATAATTATTGATGTGGTATGTAGGGCATGGATATCGTTGGATTAGATTATTTGGTTTTAACGATTAATTTCTAATCTAATATGTTTCTGAAGGGATACTTTTATTTCTTTTATTTGGTTGTACTCGTTCGGGATTTTTAATATAACAAAGACAATTTGTACACTTTCTTCTCTCATTATCATTTTTTTCAATTTTCCGTTTGCACTTTAAGGTTTAATATCTATACCTCAGAACCAGACTAACGGAAGTCCATTTTCGTCATTTTTCAGTAGAGGGCGAAAACGATTGTCGGATACATGAAGAGAATTTGTTCATTTTCTTCTCTCATTATCATTTGCTTAAATTTTACGTTTGCGTTTCAAGTTTTGGTATAATGAAGAGAATGTTCATTTTCTTCTCTCATTATCATTTTCTTCAATTTTCGTTTGCATTTTAAGAGATTTTTTCTGCATTTATTTTCCTACCCTCATCATGTTCAGTCCACATCCTGGTATTCATCTCTACCTTTCATTCCGTGCTATGTAACTCGGAAACAATAGCTGTAAATGTATTATTTTCGTTCTCTTATCCTTAGTGGAATCCGCTTAAGGAATGTTCATGGGAAAAAAATTCTTAATTGGGGTAAAATAAGTAAAAATGAAAATGAATAATGTTACAGCTTGTTAAAATTAGCCGTATTTTTCACTATCTTCAACGTTTAGTTTGAAAATACTTAATGCAATAGCGTCAGTAAGAAATGAGAGGGTCTGACCCTCAAAAGCAAGTTAAGAGTATATTAAAATATACAAACATTCATTCTTTAAATTTTTTCCGTTATATTTTAAATTATATTTAATGCCTCGAATTTCAATAAAAATAGGGCTCAATATTGCGTGAAAATAGCGATTACGCATGAATCCAAATCATATTTTACATAACATACACTCATTACACCACAGAAAAAGGTTTTGTTCTAGACATTGTATGAACTTCGTGTTGACATAAAATATTTGATGTTTTCTTCTCTCTTTTTTTGGCTGGGGGAGTTAGTGGCACCACAAAGTACCTCCCCGGTTGACATCCGTGCTAGAAATGCCACTATCTATTGTATGTAAAAATTGATTTATTCAAAAAATTTCTAGACCAGGATAAACTACCATGTCATATTTTTCTTCAGTATCTAGTAAAAATTTTTTTGTTCTTTGATAGACACGATTTTTCTTTTTATTCCCTTACGAGTTAAAAGTGAAAAACATTTAATTTGTACTGTTAATAAAAAATCTTCAAGCTATACCAAATCACAAATGCAGAGAAATAAAATTGAAATAGGAGAAAGTAAGACTGCCTTTAAAGTGCTATAGGTACAACGTTTAAAAAAAAAAAAATGTGTGTCCGTTTATTTTCTTACACAGAGAGAAAATTCCTTTCACGTTAGAGAGGGGGGAGGAGATTTCCATTATGCCAAATGGAACTCCGAATTTTACTTAACGCTGAAATGCGGGTATGCACACTTTCATGCATTTAATAAGAAAAGGCATTAGGCATTGAAAATTTTAATGTTATCAACACTGTCTCGAAATTTGACGATTCTTCAGCTATAATTCACGCAATATGGAAGTTTGTGAGAGGTCACAGTGACCTCCTATAACCTCTCATTTGGATACTCTTGGTTCAACGGCGCACACAGGAGTTTTTTGATTGTTTCTGTGTATTTGGTAAGTAAAGTGGCATTGTTAAGGGAAGCCATGTAATTGGTAACTGTGGAACTAGTTAGTAAACGTTGATATTTCCCGGCTAGTGGCGCACACAGGAATTTTTAAAGGTTTTTTTTCTTCTTTCTTTTTTCTCAGCCCCTTTCCGGTGGATATCAACATTCACTTTCCAAAGACACCGGTGGAAGATGTGAAGGTCAAATATTTTCAGTGAAAATAGACATTGTTGTGTTTCGGTCTTTCATGGTAGCATATATTTTAACCAAAATACAATTTTTATGAAGTAAATTAATGTTCTTTATCGTTGTTTTGTACGATAAATACGCAAATAACACAGCGAACTCAATCATTTAACATTTTGGGTCGGTGACTAGAACCAATAATCCTGGCGTTTTTTTTTTTTTTTTTGCTTGTCGTCTGCAGTACGATCACAAAATATAAAGTACTGTAAGAATTCTTCAAACAAAATACGATGAAATTGTTTTTCGTTCTTTCGGCAAACGTTTTGAGTTTTTATTTTCTCTTGCATTTCCTCTCCGTTTATGCCCGATTTCTTCCAACCGTCTCGAATAAAAAGGGAAAGTTTTCTGTCAGACAGATATCATTTAGGAAAGACAGTGAAAGAAAAAAAAAGTCGTTTTGCTCATTTTTTTCCTCCTCGTCGAAATTGATGTTCCTAGGAGTATACTTGCGCCATCTGTTGTTGACGAGAAGAAATGAATGATTAGCTCGGTAATTCAAATCAACTTAAGAATAGCACGAAATGTTTCTTAAAATTGGTGCAATTTAAAGTCATAAAATATCCACTGTGTCAAATACCCTTGCGGCTTGTATTATTTTCTGTCAAATTCAAACACAAACACGGCGCGTGAGGAAGACGGAGTTTTTGATTTTTTTTTTTTCAAATTTCAGTGCTATTTTTAATCAATTATATGAACTGTCGTTTGATTCTTTTCACAATTCAGTTTTGAATTTGGTTCGTATAATTTTTCATTATGACATTTGTTTACATTTCGCACTACAAGATTAAGTTTCTTTGCAGTTTGTGCTGTTCATTTTCCGACAAAAAATCCTTTGCAATTTTTCCTTAAAACAATTGTAATGAAGCATGTGTTTGATTCCCTGTATCCACTTTACTGCAAAGTTTATCTACAGCCCAGCCACCTCTGGAAACAAATGAAAATGGATGTCTTGAGATTTGGAATGTCTTCGGAAGATGAAAATGAATGGCATCGGTTTTCGATTGGTTGGTTCCACAGTTTAAATTCTCTTCGATTTTCGTATTTTTTTGAGTTTTGGCTTATAAAACTAAATGTTTTATTGCTTATAAATTATGAATTGAGTCTTGTCATCGAAATATATGGTTCTTTTGAATGCATGAACTACCAATAAATCAAAACTTTAAATTCTTTTGTTTTGTGTCCCAGTATGGACGCTTTTTTGGTACTAGTTCTTTGCGGCAAAACTGAAAGAGGGAATATTTTCATTGCTGTGATACACAAACATTGAGATTAAAACACGGAAAAAATACTTGAACAAGGCTTACAAATTGTAAAACTCAAATATGTGTTTTATGGTTGAATGTGTTGTAAAGTATATAATTTTCTTGAAATGTGCTGTTTTTCTGTGTAGTAGAGTAAGAGCAAGCTGTTTTCTTTGCCTCAGAACTGTGCTAGTTGTAAAAACACATTTACAGATTTCTCCTACAGTTAACGCTGCGCGGCAAAAAAGAAAGGCGGAGGAGGCGGTGTGACGATTCTAATGTTAAATCTCTACCTAAGAGTCAGACTAACGAAAAGTGAAGACCCTTTTCGTCACTTTTCAGCAGAGAGTGAAAACGATTGTCGGATGCATGCAAGGGATGGGACTCGCGCTCTTTTAACCCATTTATGCCCAAGTTTTTTTAAACAATTTTTTTCAATTTTTATCTGCTTAAAACTCTTACATGGAATGGTTTACATACATTTTAGGCTTAAAATAGTTCGCCGTTGCCATATTTATTTAGCTATTCAACATCCTGTTTATGGGATATTTTGCTGATATGTGAGCAAAATAAGTACCTTACTTGACTTTACTTTTGCAAAGTAACATTACAGAAGGCATCTCTGATCAATTTTAAGCAAATCATTTTAAAATAGTTTAATTTTATGAAAAATAAGTTCGCCAAAACAAAACTTGCTTTCTGTGGCTACCCATGCTGGATCGTTGCTTGACTGATTTGTCTGAAAATAGCTGTCAATAAATAAACTCTGATGTCCAAACAGTGGCTCTAACTGGTTTTCTCAAGAAGAAGGACTATTAAACTTGTGCAAAACAGCTTTAGTAAAATCATATACTCATTACAGGTTTTTGTATGCAGTAACTAACAAGCGTCCCGTTTTTAGGCTGCTGGGCATAAATGGGTTATCGAAATATTTGTGAAGGAATATTACTTTTGTAGAATAACGTTCTCACGGGTCGACGAGAAATAAGATTCTACATACAATACAGCAATATATTGGAAATCGCTATTTTTGGACTTACGTCGTTCTGGTTCTGAGATACAGAAATGACCCTCGGAATCCAAATATGAGCGCGTTTTCCTCCATCACGCATCACTTTTCGCAGTTATCCATCCCTCGGTTTTTAGCAGTTGTTTCATAGCCATTATTTTATTTGGAAAGAAAGTGAGTATTATGTTAATTTTTAAGATTTTTCCGAAGGGGCTAGAGAGGAAAAAATTTCAAAATCAGGAATACTGTAGCAAGGAGAGGAAGTTATTAGTATCATTATTTCAAAATACTAGTTTAAAAACGTGATTTTTTTTGTGGAGAGATGATTTTAAAAATATTTAATGGGATAGAAATTAATTTTATTAGTTTGAGAGTGGCACAGAATCCTTTACTGTGTATATCGATATATATGTATTTTTTATCAATGCATTTTTTAAAGATTAAGCAGTTTCCTTTATCGCTGTTTTGTAAGCAAAAATACGCTAATAACACGGAACAATTTATCATTCATACTTTTTGCTTCTAGAACTGGAATAAATAGCTCTGAAACCTTTTACTTGCAGTACGATCTCGAAATATAAAGTACTGTAAGAATTCTTAAAGCAAAATACGATAAAATAGTTTTTCGTACATTCGGTAAACGTTTTTAGTATTTTTTTCTCTTACATTTGCTCTCCCTTTATACCCGATTCTTTTTCCAATGTTTTCGAATAAAGAGAAATTTTTCCGACAGACAGTTATCATTTAGGAAAGAGACAGTTGAAGAAAAAAAAGTCGTTTCTCTCGGATTTTTTTTCCTCCTCGTTGAAATTCTGGATTTAAACGGGGAATAATACACTAAACGCAATTTGTACTATTCGAGAGTATACTCGCGCCATCTGTCGTTGGCGGAGAGAAATGAATGATTGGTAAGGTAATTCAAAAAAGTTAAGACTGCACTAAATGTTTCTTAATTGGTATCATTTGAAGTCATCAAATATTCATTGCGTTAAATACCTATACGGCTAGCATCATTTTGTCTTAAATTCAAACTCAAACGCGACGCATGAGGAAGACTGAGTTAATGAATTCCTCTTTTAATACGCTTTTATTAGTTTCACATGTGAGTATGTATGTATGTAACTTTGAATAAAAGATAAAATTCACGTTCTTTACAAATATAAAAGTCATACATATAATACCATTGTAAAAACTAAAGGCTAACCTATATTGCACGTTGGTGTATTTTAGTGTTTTAGTTGTTTGTTTGTAACTGTGAATAAAAGATAAAATTCACGTTCTTTGCAAGTATAAAAATGATGGATTTAATACTATTATTATTGCTGAAGGCTAAACTATATTACGTGTTGATGCATTATAAGTGCATGTGAACTAAGCGGTTATCCAATAGTTTTGAAACTTCATTTTCGTTTAATTAACTATAAAAGCGTATTTTTTAGTTTTTCAAACTATTAGCCTATTATATGCTATTTATAATAAATTATGGTAGTTCAGGCCCGTCCTTTGGGGGGGGGGATCAGGGGGGGTCAATTGCCCGCCTGACTTTGAGATATTAATGTATTTACATATAGGTGGGCGTGGTTTTTTATGTTTTCCGATGAAATTGCATTGTGTTTGGACCCTTTGCACCCCCCCCCCTGGAAAAACTTGAAATGACGTCCCTGTGGTAGTTTGATTCTTTTCGTAGTTTGGTTTTGATATGGGTTCTAAAAATTTTTCATTGTGACATTTGTTTATATTTCGCTCTGCAAGATCAAACCTTATGGCAGTTTACTTTTCGTTTTCCAACCAAAAGTAGCGCCTAAATGATAGATGTTCAAATTTCGTCCGTTAGCAATTTATAATGAAACATTGCATCCACTTTACTGCAAGGTTTATTTGTAGTGCAACCACCTCTGGAAACCAAATGAAAATGAATGGGTCGCGATTTAGAATGTCACACTCATCGGGAAATGAAAAAGAATGGTATCGTTTTTCGATTGGTTGGTTCCATCGTTTATTTTATTTATTTATTTCTTGGCGTATAAAACACAATATTTTATTGCTTGTAACTTATGAATCGAGTTTTATGATAGAAAAATATGGTTCTTTAGGATGCGTGAACTATCAATAAATTAAACTTTAAATCTTTGTTTGGGGTCTAAAAATTGACCTGTTTTTTTTTTTTTATTCTAGTTCTATACAGCTAAAGTGAAGCAGCGTTTTTTATTGCTGTCATAGATGCAAACATTGAGATTTGATAACGGAAAAATATATTTGAGCGACGCTTAATAATTGTGAAACTCAAAAATGTGTTTGGTGTTTAAATATGTTGAAATGTGAGATTTAGTTAAAATGTATTGAATTGCTTTTCTACATTATCGGAGTAAGGACAAGCTGTTTTCTCAGCATCAGTACTGCCCAAGCGCAAAAAGAACTTTTACAGATTTCTGCTATAAATTACTCTACGCGGCAGGAAATAAATAAAAAAAAAATCAATCAAATGCTTCTGACATCATTTTTATTTATTCAAAAGTAAAATGAGCTCCTGAATCCAAATATGAAGCCCCATTTTCCTCCATCGCTCATCACTTTTTGTAAATAACGCCCCTAAATTTTTATCAGTTTTCATTAGTTTCATAGCTATTATGTTAATTGGAGTTGAAGGGAGACATATCAAAGGTTTGACATCCTTTTGAGACGCTAGACAGGTGAAAAGTCCAAAGGCATGAACATTTGAAACAGGAAGGAAGACGTGTTTTCCCTTAAAAATTTTTAAAAATAATATTTTCTTTTCTGGACCTTTTTCTCGAAGTTTTGGTATATTACTAGAGTATCAGCCTCACTCCAATTAGCTACATGTCTGAAAATTTTTCACGTTGCATTTTTTTTTCTTAATTTTGTTTGGAAACGTTACATGTTGCTGATTGGGTCACATCGCAAATCGCCTGTAAAAAAACCAGCCGGAATTTTTTTTTAAGTTACGTTTACAGACATTTAGTTTAAAAACTAAATAAAGAATGTGTATAATTAATATAATATCCAAAATATAGGGTTATTGTATATCTCCAGGGAGGCGCCACTCCCTTTGATTATCTGTTCTTGATACAGTGATGGGGAGATAAAACAAGGGGGCGGTGTTTACTGATCATTTTATATGGCATTACTACATACATTTTTGTCTTTTATCTACTTGTAATTCTTGTATTTTATAAGTACATTAGGTTACTTTGAAATAGCTTCAACTATGATTAGCATTTTTTTTGGCGGGAAAACAAAAAGAGAGAGAAAGGAGAAAAAAAAAAACAACTTCAGCGTTTTTTTTTTATTTATTTTTTTTATTTTTTGTTTTTTTTAGCGAATTACTTTGTCATGCTTGATTCATTGAAGACTTACCTGCTATTCCACAACTTAATCGAACCATTCTTTGCTCGTGGAAACCAAATTTCCTCGCCATTTTAAATGATCCCTTTGCGTGATCGGTCCTCTGTTTTAGAAAAAAGTAGCTACCTCAGGGAAGTGCATGTTTCGCCACCAGAGCTTGCCTACATGTTTCAGATATTTGTAAATCTATTTTATACAGTTTATTCCTTTCTTCAGAACACTGTTCTATTTTGTAATTGGTTGTATCTGTCTCTTGTTTTTCTCTACCATAATAAGTTGCTTGAATGCTGTATATATGTTAGAGATGTCTGGGGGGAGGGGGGATGGCCGAGCCTGTTTTTGCGTTCTTACGCTGCATGTAACACGCAGTTCACTTCATTATGTCTTGTTAAAGTGCTCCGAGTAGGGGAAGCCGGGTGTAGCTGATGCACTTTTTCCATTTTGATTTTTCTAATATCTCTTACTAATGATACATAGCAAAATTTTCCTATGCTACTATTTTCCAATCAAGTAATGGTTTAAAAACCTTTATTGACATTTTTTTTCAGGTTAAAAAAAAATCATTAATCATATTTTTTTCAGTTGACAAATCGTCGTATGTTTTTTTTGGGGGCATCGAACGTCGTGTAGTCCCTTTTCGAATTGGCAGTTTACCAGCGTCTCGCGTCCATTTGCTTGGCGTGGTACTGGCGCCATCTGTTGAGTTGTCGGGTAACCAATGTGGCTTACCGATGTGTGTCCCTGGTGGGGTTTGAACTAGGGAACTTTGTGATGATAACCCGGTAATTTATCCACTGAGTCAAAGGAGCTTTAAAGGGGGGGGGGAGAGTTGGGTTTTGTGCTCTCGGACGTACGGCACACACTTATCGCTATCCGTCATTGCAAAGAATATAATTTGAATTCGAGATGTGGAGTTTCTTTTTTTTTTTTTTTTTTTGCAAAATGTTTAAACTTGACCAAATGTGGGACAGGTTCTCTCGCTTACGTAGGTCAAAGAAAACAGAGGCTGTTTCTTCCTCAAAAGATTTTCAGTTCTGGGCACATACACAATCGAGAATTAAAGTCCTTGAATCAACTTAACCCCGTAACAACTGGACCCGGTCTTAAAATTTCTGTTAGAATAAATAATGATGAAAGGAAAATGACGGATCTTGATAGCTGTCCAAGATTAATTGAATGGTTTGTTTGGTATCTTTCGTCAAAATTAAAAAAAAAAAAAACTGACTTATTAAAGTTTGAAAATATTACCGGGCTTATTTGTTAATATTTTGTTTTAGTGGTAATTGCATAATTCTTATACCAACAAAGCGATTTTCTGTTTGTAAAGTAAACTATTCAATGTGCTTTATCAACGCCTCCTAAATACTAAATGCCTACTACATTTGCTTCGCTACGGGAGACATTGGTTCCACTTTGAGACGCCACCTTGCTGCAATCCGATGATGCGTCGCTATGGTGATAAACTCGAACAATATCCGAATTAATTTTTTTGATTGGCTAATGTTTAAATTTAAATTTAGAACTCAACCAATCGTTAATTTCTCTTGTCTCGAAGAACTCCGATAGATGGCATTGCGTCGTGAACCAAGGGAGAAATTTTGCTCTGTGCTAAAAACCAGAAAGCCAGAGAAATTTAGTATTTAGGAGGCGTTGGTTTTAGTTGATGTGGAACATTGTACTCGACTCTTAGCCCATTTGTGCCCAGTAGCCGAAAAAACGGAACGCTTGTTAGTTACTGCATACAAAAATCTGCAATGGGTATATCATTTTACTAAAGCTGTTTTTCACAAGTTAAATAGTCCTTCTTCTTGAGAAAACCAGTTAGAGCCACTATTTGGACATCCGAGTTTATTTATCGACAGCTATTTTCAGACAAATCAGTCAAGCAACGATCCAGCATGGGTAGCCACAGAAAGTAAGTTTGTTTTGCGAACTTAATTTTCATAAAATATAACTATGTTAAAATGATTTGCTTAAGATATCACAGATGCCGTCTGTAATGTTACTTTGCAAAAGAAAAGTCAAGTAAGGTCGTATTTTGCTCACATATCTGCAAAATAACCCATAAACAGGACGTTAAATAACTTAATAAATATGGCAACGGCGAACTATTTTAAGCCTAAAATGTGTGTAAACCATTCCAAGTAAGAGTTTTAAGCAAATAAAAATTGAAAAAAATTGTTAAAAAAAACTTGGGCGTAAATGGTTTAATTAATGGACTTCTCTCTTTTAGAAATGGCGGAGCAGGCATCACTTCCCGAGGTCAAAAGCCTCCCTGCCTTCCCTAACGCGGTGTGTGACAACGAGTGTAACAAGTACTGTGCCTGATGGTGAGACGCTTCTATTCATTTAGTACCTAGTCGATTTATTTTGTAGATTCGGGGGATTTTTTTAAATAAAAGATTGACTCTCATTGACACGTTCACGGGAAGTTAAGATGACCATCAGAGCCCAAACTTGAACTAAATGAGGTTTAAGTGCATCATTTATTTATTTATTTATTGGAAGAACCTATTTTAGAGAGGAAAAAATTAAATTGCCCTGAACTTTATTTAGTTTCATTTATTTATTTATGGTTAAAAA
>JAXGGA010010404.1:0-47011 GCA_038373865.1 Uloborus plumipes | reverse complement strand
CAATTGAAAAAATAAAAAAAATTAAATAAAAAAAAATAAATAAATGAAAAATTAAAAAAAAAAAAGAAAGAAAGAAATTCTTCCGAATCTTATTTAATCGAATCTGACAATTGCAAATCTTGCACGAAAGCACCAGCGGACGCAATGAGAAATAAGAACTATAAAAATGTGAGCTGATCTTAAATATTTTATTTTGACGTCATTGGTTTATTTGGCATCATAATTTTCATATTCCGACAAATAATTTTCATAATCCTAAACATTCCCTGGCAAGAAATTTTTAGAAATTTGAAGGGTAAATTTTTCAAACTTTCAGCTTTTGAATTCTATCTTGCGGCGAATATTCGTAAAATTGTTTAAAAAAAAATCTTAAAAGAACCAATTAGAAAAAAAATAATAAAAGTAGACAAATTCCTAGTAATATTCCGTGTCCAAATAAGTTAATTTGTTAATCTGAACCACTTTTCGAATTTTTTCGGTCAATCCTAAAACGGTGTATGCTTTTTTTTAAATTTATTTTTTAAAAAGTAGCGACAACATTTCAAAAGTAGTTTGTAGTTGCTACATTTTTAAAAAAGTAGTTGTAGTTGTAGTTAACTACATTTATAACAAAGTAGTTGTAGTTGGCTACAAAAGAAATGTAGTTTTTCCAACCACTGTTCTTGCCGCAGCGTTGCCAATGGAATAAAAAATTTAAGAAGCTGCCTGCCTTGACCTTTCAGATTACTCCCGACTTAAATATGTAACCAAAACTACAATATCTATTTTCAATTTTTGACAAATCATAGACTTATCGGTAGAGAAAATATACATTTATTTGACAGTAAATATCTGTTCTGATTCTCCCCCATTAATATTACTTATTCTTGTTAGCTTTATTACGGGTTAAATTGAAAAAAAAAAAAAAAAAATAGCGCGTGTTCCGATTGACACCTGTCAGCGGGATGAATCGGAACACCTATAAAAAATTACATATGGATAGAAACTGTTCAACGTGTTTTGTTTTTGCTTGCTTGGAATATCAAGAGCAAACTAAGACCGAAGTCTCCCCGCCCCCCTCCCCCCGCAAAAGAAACTTTTTATTTCTTTTTTTATGATCAAAACTGAAAAGTGTTTTGATTAACTCATTTAACATCATTCATATTATGCAGAGGTTATAGGAACTGTTCACGTGTGCTGATGTTATATTCACAAGTTCTCCACCGTAGGACTAACTTGTGAAAATTAAAAATTTTTAATTCAGCAAAGAAAAACCAAAACACTGTCATACATCAATGTCAATGCTCAATGTCAATGTTCGTCATGTCAATGTTCGTCCAATGTTTTACAATAAATAAGTTTCGCTTATTAGTCATTTTAAAATGACTGACGCGAAGAAGACTGATGAAATTTCATACAACAGTTGCAAAACAAAGAAATTGTCACCACATAAACGCAAAATTGCCCATTATATTAAAGTCTAAACGTATTGCCAAGAAGTAGGAGGGATGACGCTAAAAAAAACGAAAGGTATTCTCTCGTTCTTATGCCTTGTTATTCAATGATTTGCAACAAATTCAATTCAAATTCAATTTGCGCTAAACAAATATGTCTTGTAGATAGTTAAAATAAGTCAAACAATGTTCGCACAAAATTTACAAAGCAAAAAACACGAACAAGTAATTCAGCGCATGAAAATGAAGTTGCGCGATAAAAATAATGCACTTTCCGAAAATTCGTAACACGAACATACAATTTTGATATCAAGTTTGAACCAAACATTGATGGCTTAATTAAAGTACGCAACTGATTGAAAGCTAATCATCTCAATTTAAAAGCTGTTCGAAAATTTGACAACGAAGCAATAACAGAAGCATCGATCGGAGTCATTAAACTATTAAGAAAATTTTTAATAGTGATACATCATCATTATTGTAGTTTGATAGCTCTTTTACTTTGCCCAAAATAGGGATGGTCTTGAATTCAAACCAACGGCAAGTGTTTCAAATAATAATGTACAAAAACGTCCAGAACAAAAACATCCTGTTGCGAGACTATTTTTATTCCTTTCACATTCAGTGGAGAAAAACACCATTGCTTATTAAGAAAGATAACTGTTTATCAGGTTTGATGTTTCAGTTTTAAGCATTGTGTAACACGTTGTATTTTTGCAGTGTGTTAAACATTATGAAAGGTGGTGATTCGGAAGTGAAGCAAATATCAAATAAGAGAGAAGATTTATTTGGGGGGGGGGGGAGTTCTCTTACATTCTTACTTTTGGCCAACGAAAAGTTTAAGTTTTTTATATCGCGATCACTGCACTTAACCGCTGACTGTAGTTTGTTTCATAAACTCTTTACCATGTTAATTTTTAATATTGCCATTATAAGAATAAAATTCGTATCTCTCCAAGAGAAAAAAGGAAGTGAAAAACTAGAAGACAATAACTCTTAACCTTCATAAATACTAACATATATTATTTAATGTTTTAGCTCGTAAGTGTTTCGTCTGGTTACAAAACCGGCCAATTCCAAAATAGGTTTTAAATCCACCCAAATCCTAACTATAATTTTGAATTTCCCCCTCTGCACCTTCCCCCAGATTCTCTTATGGTGCTTTAAAACCTATTATCCCAGTGACACATTAACAACGAGAGATTTGGATCCGACCTCAAATTCCCCCCCCCCCCCCCAAAAAAAAAATCGACAAAACATCGTCTCTTCTGAAACATTTTCTGTTATGGAGATGACCGGTTTTGCGACCAGACGACACAAGTAGAAACCTGCAGGAATGAATAAAATATATAATATTAAAAAATTTTTGATAACTGCATCTCTGAACAGCAATAAAAAATCTGTAAAAATGAATTTCAGCAAAAATTCGGATTTAGGGCCTTAAAAATTATGACATCACTGAGGCTTGAGGCACCAGCAAAATGAACTTTTTTTCTTAAATTACGAATAAATTGTAGTTCTTAAATCAATACAGAAATATGATTTCGTGTGCGTTTGTACATGTGCATGCATTTTGTACCTTTTTAACATAATATTCATGGTTGGAGTAGGATATATTTTTAATGCCTCTTCAAGAGTGTGGGGGACGATTCTTATAGTAAGAAAAAAATTTCAATCTAAAAGTCTTGATTTACTGATCGTATCTACTGCCCTCGCCAGTGGAGGATTTATCACGTCCCAATTGCGAGGGGCCCCACTACGAAGGAGCTTTGAAGGAAATTCAAAAATGCCCATGATGTATGCTGAAAATAATCCTATGAAAGATAAAGGTACCACAAAAATGCATTGTGACGGTCCTCCAAGCCTGCAAATCAGCCACGGACCCTCTCCATCTCCAACGCATTCGTTGTTTTTGGCTTCTCCACCCAGGGCCATATTTCAGGGGTGGGTATTTAGAGTTCAAACCCCTTCCGAAATTTTTCAAAACTGTTCCAAAAAATACTTTTTAATATCCTTTTTTGCTGAAAAATAATATTATTACTATTTAACTTTTAATTTTCTTATTTTTTTCTTTTTTTTTTTTTAATTTTATTTGAAAAATGAAATTATCAATTTTGAATGATAGTACAAATTGATTTATTTGCAGTATTTATCTTTATTGTAGTTGTTGTAAACATAATTTCATACACAACAATACACCTTTTTAACTGGTTCGAAGATGCTTTGTTCATATCAAGATTTTTTCCTTTATTGGAAAGAAAGCTTATTATTTTATTTTTCATGTTAATGCTCCTTAAAAATCTACTCTAACAAAAAGTAATATAATATAGAACATGAAATCAAATTTTATTTATCATATGTATTTCACAAGAAAGGTGTTGGTAAAACCCTCCCCGAAACTAGTCTGGTTTATGTCCCTACCACAAACCAATATTGATAAGGCACCATTTAAAACAATTACGCTTTGTTCAGTAGCAGTCAGGTTTGAAAGCAAATACGGCAACAGCAAATTGGAAACCTTATTAAAGGCTTAAAATCTTCGTCCCGCTCAGAAAGAGAATGAAATCTCGGAAAAAGTCGAGAAAACTCCTCTCTGTGCGTGACCTCTCCCATTATGCAAGTCCATCACATCCATTCGGACGTCCTAGAGAGGGGCAGGAGCAAAATGATAGGTTATCATGACTCAGATCGAGCTCGTCAACAATGAATCGATAATCAGAAAAAGAAATTTACTATTCGAGAGCATATTGATTGCTATCTACGCTTTTATAATAGAACGTTCGATGCCAACAAGTAATCAGTCCATCAAAGTGGTCGAGTTCGTTTTTTAAACACTCTTTTAGGGCCACCCAAAGGTTATTGGCAAAGTAAATTTCGCTTATCGCCGGGTGGCCTGCATTTGTTTTGTTTCAATGCCATTTAAATGTGATTCGTTGGAAAAAATCTATTTTCTTCTGCTTAATGAGTTTTTTTGTGTCTTAAACATATACTTGTTGTGATTATGCGAAGAAAAATCCGATGGTGGCATAGCTTTGTTCACGAAATTATATTTCTGAAAATATTTCTTAACAATGCATACTCGTATACACTTGTTAAAACAAAGGATTTTTTACAAGAGTATTTAATCAATCCTACAAATTAATCAGTTAATGATTACTTTACATACAGAAAGCAGAGCAAGAGCAGAAAACTTTTTCAGATATGTTCTTTTTTTTGGTATTGCTTCTTCGGTAAATTATGAGTATAGTTTTTGACATTGAATAACTGTACGATGCTGGGTATCGCAACAGAGTATTGACAGTTAACACGAGGAATGCGTCATTGTGTGTGACACATAATTACTAAAGGGTGAGATTCAATTGATAAATTGTTATAGTTGGAGCAAGTCCAACCAGACAACGTGATGATGGTGTGATCAGGCATTTCGTTTACTTGTTAAACTGAACTTTTTTTCCCTTCTGATTTTAAAGCAATTACACAACTGTGGTAAAAATTCCTGAAATGAGTTAGGATTATGTATATTGTTGAAATTTAAGGGCCCTCCACACACGCTGCGGAAAATCTGAAGGAGTTCCTTGAGTGAAACCTCAAAAGAGGGTGGTCCGGAGGTCCGTCGGAATATTTCAATAGAATTCACCATAGACACATGGAGGAATTCTTCAGGGCCTGGTTCCTCAAGGAATTCCTTCTGATTTTCCGGAGCGTGTGGCCCTTTAGGCTCAGAATACACTTGAGGGAAAAAACGCATTCAAAAACGATGTTTTCTGTCTCATAGGGCCGGAAGAGTTGAGCCCAGAACCTTCGCGTTATTAATATGGCGCTCTAATCAACTCAACTAATCAGCCTCTGTCTCGGGACATAAATGCAATGCATGCTGAAATATAGACATTGATTGACGAATGCCTTTACAAAAAAAATCAAAAAAGAAGGTTAGCTTTTATTATTGCTTGAACAGATATTTAACTGCAATGAAGTTGCGAAGAAAATGGGTAGAAATGAAATAAAATTTAACCTTTTAAAAAAGTTTTTAAGTTAAATGAAAAATCAGTTAATAGAAAGCTAAACTTATGAAAACAGAAAAAGTGGAGTACCTACCAAAGAAAGAACGATGGAATAGTTAAAAGAAGCTTAGTTGTTGTTGTTGAAACCACTCGGGTGCTCAAGTAGATACATCTTCCCAATTTATGGTGGAATAGGTACGGCTTCCGATTTTCCGAGCACAATCAAGGTGGTAGTCCGATTCAGCCCAACGCACATGCCCTAATACCCGTTTATAGGGCAGGCATCCATTCACACAGAGGAAGGAAAGGACAGGAGAGAGAAATTACATCTATGGCAGGCAAAAGCTTTGTTTGTTGTCACAAATAATGTCACAGTATGAAGGGAAAGGGGCTGGTGATATCTTGATAGTTTATGAGGAGGGACAGGGAACGAGAAGTGTGACATCATCCCTTTTGGTTGAAATAAAAACATTGTTTCATAACCATATATTGGTGTAAAACAGCACTACATATGACAAGGAAAATGAGTAAAATAAAAACTAACACTATTGATGAAAGGGGGAAGGAGGGAGTTAAAGATGTTGAAAAGAAAAGCAGTTTAGCAGCATTTCTGGACAGCCCTTTTACTGATTTCAGAAAACCACTTGAGAGGCTATGAAGTGAGATGGCGCAATATTATGTGAAGTTGAGTAAATAAAAGTTCATGTATGATTTGATAACTAGGGTAGCATAATGGAGGAATAATGTGATAGAAAAGCATTTCTTTATTTGATACAGAGGAAATTCAATGAACCTTAAAGCAGGAGTAGGTTTTTCCGATAGCATCCATTTGCATTCATATGAATCAAACAGAATATATGTGTGTGTATGTATGTATATTCCCTATACAGATTCACAGTTTAAGTCGACACAGCTAGTTATAGAATAAAGAGAAGAAACAAGAGAAAAAATTTCAACGAAATTTTTTTCAATAAGGCAAGAAAGTGATAATAACTGCAATGACGTAGCCTGTGCCATGGCCCTCCTAGGTAGGCACCTCTGAGTTAGGACCATATTCCAGGATTGTAGGATCTCAAAAAATGTGGCTAAATTGAAATGATTTAGTGGAACATAAAAACCCAAAAATACATAGCTGAAATACCTATGCATGAAACAGCTGCCTTCTGTTTGGCATCTTTTCCCTGATAATGAATAATGTATGCTTCAACAGGATTGAATTGCTTGCCACGTAGCTAGTGTAGGAAAAAAACTTCCTTCAAGACAATCCTATTCTACTAAGAAAATAACCTGGGGATAGCCTAGACCTTAACCGAATCGAGAATCTATGAAATAAAGAAAATTGTCACACAAAAGCAACTCGATAATAGAACTGAATTATTTGAAGCAATAATTCAACACTTGGTTTAATCTATCATCTGAGGATTTAAAGAGCTTGGTGAACCGCAAAGGAAGAAGTTGAACGAATATAATTGCTGGTGCAAAAGTTAGGCAACTACCATCAGTGAGAACCCTGAATAATATGTTTTCTTCGAATATGTTTGTTTCCTGTGTTGTTGTTGCTATTGCAATGCAAACATCCGGTATTAAAGTTACTGAATTCCATTCTGCATAAAAATATGTTTAAAAAGATCAAAGGCGGATCCAGAAATGTTCCAAGGGAGGGGCGATTGTTTTTTTTTTTTTTTTTCTACTTGCCCCCCTCCACTTTGTTTTACCACATGTTTACTATTACCAATGTTTCGGTCTTCAATTTCGAAAAAATCCAGATCAGAACCCCGAATCCCAACGACTTCTCATAGTATCATCGCAAACTATCTAAAATTTCCTTTTTTGAACTTCAAAGTTGAAAAATTGGGGCAAAAGAGTCTCTCAAGGGAAGGGAGATCGCCCCTCCCTTGTATCCGCCCTTGAAAAAGATTCATAACTAAATGGTTCAACTTGTAAAAAGAAAAACTTCATGAGCCATTAAATATAAAAAAATGCAATTTTCCTTCTAGATTTCTACAACGTTGACCTCTACTGTACTTATAACGAAAATGGAAACGATTTCAGTCAAATAAACTGAATAAACAAAAAAAATTTATGGAATGTAGGGTGAAGTGAAATATCGGGGCAAACTGCAATGGTAAAATATGTTCTGTTTTCAATGTCACCTATCCGGCAATAATTAGCTATGCTCTTAGACGTATTTTTGATTCCAATCAAAAAATACATAGCTCTAAAATTGAAGGGAAAACAATACAAAATTTGATGCTCGAATTTTTTTTTTTTTTTTTTTGGTTTATCAAAAATTTGTTTTGATATTATAAAGTTTTTGTAATTAACATTCTAACTTTTAATTGACATTAACTACTGTACAACTAGCTCAGTACTTATTTAGGTAATGTTAGGCATGCTTTTATTTTAATTGTTTAATACAATTTTTCAATAGTTTGCTGGGCAAAGTGAAATTGTTCATTTGATTTGCTTATTCATTCATTTTTTAAATCACTAATGTATTCATTAATTAATTTATTTATTCTTTCACAAAAAAAATGTACATATTTATATGTTCATTCATTCACTTTTTTTCCCTTTTCATTCAATATTTTATTCTCTCGTCTTTCTTTTTTTTCCACATACATTCGTCACTTAGATTATTTATTTACTCATTCATTTGTTTACTTAGTTACTCATTCATTTCAAGTAAAATATTTTTAGTAAGCAAATAGAAGATACTTCATTAAAAAAATATTTTATTTTTTACTTTGAAGGTACGAATTTACTGCGAGAAATTGAAAATAATAATTTAATTAAAGTTTATTATAAAATACATTAATTTTTCTCTATATACTGTAATTTTCAAAACAAATTTCCAGTTTGTTAATTTCGTAAAAAGGTACGATGCCTCAACTATTTCACTTTGCCCCACATTTCCCTATTTTTCTAGATTTTAAATTTTTTGCGCACAAACTCTCCATGCATCGTGAAAAAAAATGGACACAAAAGTATAGAGCGAAAAAGCGTGGAAAATAATAATTAAAAAAATGTATTTCCCATCATTATTCAAAATTAATTAGCTTCTAAATGAATTTCTAGCGTATGGCATACTAAGCGTTAAATTTCCTTCCTCATGCTCTTGCTTACTAATGAAAACCATCTAGTTATTAAAGCACTAGATGGTATACAATTATTTTCCTATTAGCAAAAGTTTTCTTGGTGAAAACTGGGGTGCCTATACTCATGTACGCAAGCTCTAAGTTATACTTCTTCAATTAATATTTTTAATAAATGGCTAGTTAAGCGTGGTTAAGATAAGAGTGAAATTTAACCACGCAGAGGGAATCGTGCGCGTAATGTATGACACCATGGTTAATTTTTCACCTGAGTTTCCACCCAGAAAAAAAGTGTTAAGATGAAAGGGAAAACGTTTAGAGATTTGAGCTGCTTATTTGGAAAGTGGAGCAAGTTGGTTTTTGAAAAAAAAAAAGATAATTGTAATTATAAATAAAACTTAGTATGTTCTTTTTATCTGCAACAAGTTGAGAGCCAAAAAGAATAAAAATCCTAATGTTTAGGAGATTTGCAGCTCTTCATTAATAAAGTTGATTATTGAAACGCCTTACCGTATAAATATCTAGCAATAACAAAAAAAAAAAAAAAAAAAGGTTGGTTGTTGCATGAGGTTTTTTTGGCACAAGAGCCTTAATAGGCTATACTGCGCCAAACGATAGTGCTATAAAATGTAACAAACATTAACAGATGATAAAGCAAAAATTTCTTTAAATATAAGTCATAAAACTTTTAAAAATTTAAAAACATTCCTAAAACTGGTACATATACGAAGTTTAAAGTTATAAGAATGAAATAAAATATTTTTGGAAAAAAAATAGAACCGACTTCAGTTGGAAATTGCTCTAAAAAGTAAAAAATAAATTTTTCTTTGAACGCCATCGAAACTACTTTTAAACATAAGTTTTGAAGTCGGCGCAAAAACGATAGGTAAAATGATATTTAACCATATTTTGCCAACATTTTTCAGAGAAACCGTTGAAAATTAAAAGCAGAATATTTGTACCATTACATGAATGTGTGATAATCAATGAAATATATGCAAATGCTCTTGAAGAACATGAATCCATTAAAATTTATATCTATAGTTCAATTGTAGTTGCATATGATTCTATACATTCGTTTTGCGCCGACTTCAAAACTTATGTTTAAAAGTAGTTTCGATGGCGTTCAAAGAAAAAAATTATTTTTTACTTTTTAGAGCAATTTCCAACTGAAGTCGGTTCTATTTTTTTTCCAAAAATATTTTATTTCATTCTTTTTAGTGTAAATGCACTTAAAATAATCAAAATATAGTTAAAAACTAAAAATTACGCTTTTAACTAAAGTTCAGAATAAAATTTAAATTTAGTTGAATTTCATGTTTGATTTAGTTAAGCCTTCATTCAAAATTATCATTATTATTACTATTTCATATCAACCACGTTTTGTAACAATGAATTTCATATTTAATCATTTAGGACAAATTGGTTTAAATTTGACTACTTATTAATTGATATCTTGGTTAATTAAAATCGTGTAGTTACATAAATTAAAACTAATGAAACCTGAAAAATTATCAATCTATCGGTATTTGGTTCGACTTTCAGTTCATTGGCGTTCACTAGAAAGAAGCAGGGCATAGAAAAATACTCAGTTTTTAATATAAGTAGATATTTCAAAACAATGTTATCAGCATTACATGAAGATAAAAAACCATAGAAATGAATTAATCCAGAGAAAGCCTTACATTCAAAATTGTCATTATTACGATTACTGTGATCCCGATTTCTTTTTCGAACGATTTCTGCAGGTTCCCGTTATCGAGCCCGGGCCACGAGATGATGGGACCAATCTTTCAAACAAAAAAAAGAATTTTTGAAATCGGTCCAAGCGTCTTCGAGTAATCTTGTAACATACCAAAAAAAAAAAATTCTCCTACGAATTGTATAACCTCCTCCTTTGTTGAAGTCGGTTAAAAAATAAGGCGAAGGAAATATCTGTCCAATAATTTTAGGTAAATCCAAAACAACGAGCCATAGATTTTTGATGTGGCAAATTTAAGGGAATTGTTTGAATAGTTTAATATTTTTAACAAAATAATACCAACGGGAGAATCTTCAACCTTTTTACCCCAAGAGTTATTTTTAGTACTAAAAAAAATTGCAGATTCTAAATACATTCATAATTTTTGGTTTCATGAAATAGGGGAGAAGTTATAAAAAATCGAAATTCCACTTCTTGTATATTCGCGAAATTTGGAAATTGATTGACTGACTCAAAATGAAAGGAATTCAAAGCACATATGATGGTACCTCTGAAATAAAGTGTACCGTAAAATGGGGTGAATCGGTACTCTTTTCAGCTTTGATTGTAAAAAAGTAGTTAAAAGATTTTTTTTTTTTTTAATTTGATTTTTTGGGTAAAAACTTCGATCTTGCTTTGCTTTTGATATTCCAAGCAAAGACAAAACATTTTGAACAGTTATTATTTATATATAATATAGGAATAGGGATGTTCCGAATCACCCCGTTGATAGGGGTCAATCGGAACACATGTTCAAATTCTTATTATTTTTTTTTTTAATTTAACCTGTAATAGGTTTCATAAATATGAGTAATATTGATGAGGGAGAATAAGAACAGGTTGTTGCTTTCAAATAAAAGTTTATTTTCTATACAGTAAACGTTTATGATTTGTAAAAATTCAAAATAATTTTTAACTATTATAAAAAATTAAAATTAATTTTAATAAATGCTTTTGAATTGAAATACAAAGCTTTAACATAAATTGAAGTCACTCATGTCGTCCACAAATATGTACTTGTCCTTAAAACTAGCAGTTGTGGCTTAGCTTGAGTTTTTTCATAACATCTTCTGAGATGAACGCTGCCTTTTGTTTGGTATTTTGAAATCTCTGGGTTTCGGTGATTGTCCTGTAAGATTTTCCCACTTATTCATCACATTGTGTGTTGGACTTAGCTGCATAGAGTCTCTATGACTTTCCTCTTGTATTTTAAGTAAAAAGAAGTCTCCCGGAGTAAAAATCTTTTTAAATCTGCAACTTCCTGTCATTCTAAGATCTAGTTGTTTACGAGAAGTTATAAACAGTAATAAATCCTTTTCCTTGTCTTGACTAGAAGAACTGGAGTTATAATCTTGATTTTTCAAACAGTTTCCTTTAAATAAATTTGAATTGGAACAACAGAGCAAAGTGTTCCGATTCACCCAGCAAATCCTTATCAAATGACACTCTGAAGAATTTTTTATTTTTATGCCACAATTAAAATATGTTGTCTCTTCTAATGTTGTTCTCTGTTGTTCTGATATATGCAAAATTAAAGCATACTCTTCTTAGCTTTGAAATATAAAGGGGTCTGTACTTACATAGAAAGTTTTGCAGACGATGAAAACTTGATGTTTTGTGGCGTCCCGCTCGCAGCCTTGTGCAGAAGCCAATAGTGTTGCCAGAATGAAAAAAATATTTTTTCCTACTTCTTATAACATTACTTTTCTAAAAGAAAAATTTTACTGCCAAAAATACCCGACGGTATATTTATGAAGAATTTCTTTGTATGATCAGGAAGTTTTGTTCCGAATCACCCCGCTGTTCCTATACAACCCCCGTCTTACGGTATTATGACAATTTGTCGTTATTTCCATTCCAAAGTTTTATTTTATGTTATTTATTTATTTCGAAGATGGAAAATCAAAGAAGTTCGAAATGCTCTATTTTTACCCGAAAGAGCTGGAAAAGGTTACATTTCCGATGAAAAAAAATATTCCTTTAGGTGAGCTTTTTTTTTCCTTCCAAATTTTATTTATTTAAAAGTCTTTATTATTCTTTTTAATACTTGTGAAGCTTCGTAGCAATTAGAAGTGACTAAGGTGGACGACCATTGAGAATACTGACAACGATGACACGCATCACGCAACCACAAACTTTCACATAACCCTCGTGTGTCCCTCCCACTTCAGTTACACTCAAGACCCTTGGGGTCATAAATGACCACAATGCTTCTTTTAATTAATTTATTATGATTATTGAATGTTACATGCATTATTTAAGTTCACACACTTTTTAATGCTAAAAAAATAATATAAAATGACACAATCAAAGTAAAATTTATTTTATGCACTAAAAATTTAAATTTTAGAGCAAAACTTACAATAACTGTAGATTTATTTACAACTGTTACAGACCTGAAAAAACAGGATTTTTTGCAAGTGAATTTCAAACACTTATGATATATTTCGATGCATTTTCTGTCCAGTTCTCTTGGACAAAAGTTGCAACGTCCTCTTTTTTTGGCATTCTGGGGAAGTGACCACAAGGGTCTTGTGTTCAAAAAATGCAATTCGAGAAAAATAAAACACAATAATAGCATTATTTTGAATAGAAAACTAGAAGAATAAAATCCACAAAATGCCATTAAAAACAAATGGTTGATTAACAAGATATATTAAACAGAAATTGCATTGGGGTCACATATGACCCCAAGGAACCCACGAGGGTTAAGAAACTTATGAGCTAGTCCTCATACCACAACCTTATTTTTAGTTAGGGAAGATCCAGTCATGGAAGTGAGACACGAGTGATTATGTGTTCGTTAAATTTTGCGCTGCATTTTCTTGGAACTATATAGTCCACTGTATTTTCTTGCATTTTCTGTCTTTATTTATTTGTTTTATTTATTGTTTTATTATTTATTTATTTATTTATTATTTACTAGCTTATTGCCCGGGTGCTTATTAATACAACAATGTTCCAAGGCAATTAGAACATGAATTATAATTGTTTTTAACTTATTTCATGCTAAAATGAAATAGGTGAGCCATAAATTGATAATTCATTGTTAATCGTAATCTTTGTTGGAAAATACTCATATTTAAATGTATTGTAAATTTTATCAATTTGTATGCTTAAAGGCTTATCTCTATTTATATATTCAAAATTGAAAGAAAGTGGCCATTTTGAGACAAAAATTGAATTTTGAGCTCTTCAGATTTTTTTTCTAATTTCAAAACCTCGTCTGTGTGAACTCGAATGCATCAAGGTTGTGTGCCAAGTTTGATGAAAATCCGACGAAAACTGTGGATTTGTATAAAGAACAATCATACATATATACAAACATCCATTTATATATATGGGCGATTCTCTGTAAATTCGTCATTTTTCACACGAAATTTGTCCGGGCACGGTTTTTTTAAATGTTCGTATAATTATAATACTATTGCTCAGAAAATGAATCTATTACTTTGGTTTTGAAAGAGGGGTCAATTGAAGTTTTGTGTTTTTTCTGATAAATCATGATAGGGGATAAGTCCCCCCGCCTAGTATAAACTAGGCAGGGGGACTGTGCCAGGTGGACTGTGTTTTTTGCTCTTTTGTTGCGTAATATCTGCAAATCTATTGGAAACATAATTAGTTTACGAGACTACCTATGAATTTAGGCACAAAATCGTGGGACATAATAGCTAATATGTTTTTATAATTAAATTAATTGACATTAATAAAAATCACTTCCCAGAGGGACTGTTTTTCGCAACGACCCCGATGCATACTTTCATCACAAATGTAGCTCTCAAAACTAAGCAAAGTAGCGTTTTCAACACCGTTTCTCGGCGATTTCGGGCAAAATTCACATTGATTACTTTAAACTTCATGCCAAAAAATAATTTGCAAAAGTTATAGCTTTTTTCGTATTACAGCTTTGAATTTGTTTGCAGGGGGACTGTTTGAAAAAAACTCCGGACAGAATTTTATATGACAATTTTTACGTTTTTAGAAATATGTAAATTATACCTTATTTCATAAGAAAAAATATAGCTTCATTATTCTATTTTTTAGATATTAATTGCCAAATTTTCTGTGGTGTTGTTAATAGGTTTTTTTGAAATACTATCTTGAAACTGTTAGGACTATGGGATTGGGGACAGCCAGGGGACTGTGTTTTTCGGCGCTTAGATAATTTTCTAGAAAAAAAAACAAAAATTGTTATCACTCCAAATACAATTGGGCCACAAAAGTATTAATGCTTTACTTGTATTAAGAGCGATAATTACTTTATTACACTTTATTATTTTTAAAATACTCAGTCCGGACAGCCAATTACCAGTTTACAGAGAATCGCCCATATATAGATTCATCTATCACAAGAATGAAGTATTTTCTTTATTTATGAAGCATAATCCCCATTTTAAAAGAACTGTCTCAATTCGCTCGATTTTGATTTGCGCTTCATTTTAGTGGAACAATAGTCTGCTGTATTTTATTGCATTTTCTGTATTTATTTGTTTTATTTATTGTTTTATTTATTCATTATTTATTTTTCAAATCAATACTTGCTTTCCGGAAAGCCCTCGAACAAATCGTTCTTTTTTTTTTTTTTTGACTTGCTCTAGATAACACCAGAAGCTGTGCGCATGCATTTGGAATATTATTGTTCCTTGGATACGAGTTTTTTCATAAGGTGCAAACTGATTTTTTTTTTTTTTTTTTTTTTTTCTGAATTAACCGAAGAGTGATGTACGTGGATATTATTATGCAACGCACTACTACACGAATATTCGCACCAAAAAGGCGAAATAAAAAATGGCGAGAAAAAGTGAGTATATAAAAAGAAAATAGTTTGGCGTCAGAACGACAGCTTGCTTGCTGAAATGTTTTTAATGAATTCCAGATTTTCAGCGTATGTCATACATGATGAAGTGTTTGTCGCGATATTAATAACTATTATACCTGCTTGCTGTAGAAATGCTAGCAATTTGTTGTTGCTACCGTGTGAGCGTGCAGAACCATTAATAGTTTATTTTGTTCACGTTACTTGTGGAATGATTAATCTGCAATTTGCTGCTTAACAGTGTAACACATTTTTAATTCTTGTCTCCTAATTCTAGCCTTTCAATCTTTTCCCACTCAGTCCACTCTTGATGACCTAAAATATCCCATTCAAGCAGGAGCGCCCCAGTGGGAGGGCACGGGAAGTCACTGGACCTCCCAAAAATTTCCACATTCGGCACATTTTGATGATGATTCGGCAATTTGAAGACAATATTGCAACATTGAGATTATTTGTTAATCACGGTGTTGCAATATTGCGGCCCCCCCCCCCCTCCCCCATGTCAGTTCGGAGCGCCCTTGCACGTATACACTTCTTGTTAATTTACACCTCTTTCTAAGAAGCTAGTTTTGCTTTGTAGTTCGTTCTGCCTCCTGCATAAAATGCTCCATAGCACTAGCTTGAAGTCAACTTAGTTTTCATGTGGCTCAATATTTTAAAATAAATGTTGTGTATAAAAATTGTTAAAACATTTTTTACTGAACTCTCCATTGATGTTATACATTATTTCTCGAGCCTGTTTTTCTGTCACTACGCGAGATCATCGTTTCTTTCTCAAGCTCTATGATTTTTCCTTCATTTTGAAACTTATTGTTCCGGCTAACGACGAAAAATAAGCCCACAGTTTAAAGATTTTTTTTTTTTTTTTTTTTTTTTGTCGAAAAGCCGCTTCTTGTTTGTTTTCAATGAATAGCATCTGAAAACTAAAGCACATTGGCGCTGTTGGATAGAGCGTCGTGCCATTATTTTAGTAATACGTCTTAAAATTTGAAAAGTAAGATGTCATTTACAGCTTTTTTTTACTGCTATCACCGAAAAACAAGCAAACTCACATCTTTGCTGTTGTTCAGAAAAAAAAAAAAATTTTTTTTACATTCCGTCTGTAAAATGCGAACACTTCGTACGGGTGCAGTTCTCACTGAACGAAAACTTTTATCAGTAATTCCGAGTCTGAGATATAAGTCCTTATAATTTTCGCAGAGTGCACGAGTGCACACTGCACAGTAGAGTGCGGCGAAAAAAAAATTGCCGAAATCAAAATTTCCAACAGTACGGAAAATTTGTCTTTTGTTATTGTTGGTATGAGTGCAAAATTTTGTTGATCTGAGGTGAGATCTTCAATTGTCTCTAGGGTTGTTCATTATACAAAATTCGTATGTTATATCGATTTTTCAAAAAAAAAAAAAAAAAAAGAGGAATAATTATTTCCAAAAGTGCGGGAAAATTGTCTTATCCTATTGTTGGAATGTTTGCGAAATTTTGTTGATCTGAGTTATTATCTTCAGTTTCCTGTATGGTCGTTTCTTTAATTTCATCGGTTTTTTCAGTCATGTCTATTTTTCTAATAAGATATTGGAATCATTAGTTCCAAAAGTGCCATATGGTATCCTTAGAGCGTGTACACTACCCCCTCCCCCCCCCTACACACATACACACACTTAGCTTGAAAATTCTCTGACAAATTTTTTGCGAAATAAAACACTCATCGAATGTAGATACGTTAAAAATATTTGTGTCACAAATGTTTTAATAATATTTACAAAAGTTCCGAGATGGCGCCACTAAATGTTTTGCCAACACAATTTTATTTGGATTATTTTTCCCTCAATTAAAAATACTATTATTTCACTATCTTCAACCTAACAGAAAAACAGGAATTACCATCCATCCAAACTCCCGGACCCTTTATCTTTTGGTGAATGCTTATACCCAGTAACCTAGCTCTAAATATGACTTCTTTCCCCGTCCATACAAAAACTGAATAGATTTTCTATCTATCTATACTTTTGTATTGCGGTTTTTTTTTTTTATTTTTAGGGGTTCCCAAGCTCTACCCCCCCCCCACCCCCCCACCACACGCACATCAGTTTTTTGGACCTTGAAAAGGCTTCTGAAATGGGGCTCCAAGGGAAGTTTTACTTCTTATTCTTGTTTGTATTTTGTAATCACTGTAGAATCTTTTCAACATGTTCTAATTTTTATTTTACATTTTCTTTTAAAGTTCTTTTTTCTTTCTTATAAGAAATTTGTAACTTATTTTTACTGTACATACATTTTTCTGGTGTTTTTAAGCAACAATTTTAAAATTAATAAGTAAAAATAAATAAACATTATAATAAATTAATAATTAATAATAAAATTAATAATTCCCTTTGGAAAAAAAATCATTGTTATAAATAGAAATGGAAAATGCACTCTGTCCTTAGAACGAAAACTATATTAATGTTTCGAAATGAATTACTATGTAATTTTACTGATTTTTTTGAATTTTATGAAATGGTATTAGAAGAGGGGGAGGTATTCCTATAATTCGTCAGTACCCCAAACTCCATTGGTATGCCGAAAAATTTAAACTTAGATGGTTTTTTTTTTCATAAAATAAATTTAATTTCGATGCTATGTATATTTCTGAGAAACCTGTACTGCAGTAAACTAAAACGGACAAAAAATATAAGGCCAGGAGAGAAACAGCAGAAATAACTGAAGTAAAGCAGTGCAGGTGGTAGCGGAATGGAAATATTTGAAAACAATTATAATATTTAATAAACGAAAAAAGACATTGGAAAATGAAGAATTATTACGTTAACGACATATCTTTGTATAGAAACATGAAGAATATGGTGGACAAAATTATTACTCCGCATCAGCCTATTGATGAAATTAAAGTTAGTAGCCAGCGAAATTGCTATGACCCCAATCAATCTTGAAATCACGGCCTCAAACAACATCATTAAAATGTCTTTTGGAACATTCTCAGAAGGGTATTTTATAATGTTATTCAGTTCATCCTTGTTCTCATAATATTGCCCCATTTACGTAAAAAAACACTGCCCTATGTGATTCTTTTCACTTCAAGAACCTGAAACCCATGCGTTTGTGATAAGAGGTGTCTCTGGCAACATATTGAGGGCCAGAATATCTTTTAAATCTGTGAATGTGTTTTTGAGTTTATAAACACTGCGGGAACGATTTCATCAGCAACAAAGCTTGCAGTGCCTCCTCTTCCGAATTGACACTTTGTACAGTACCTATGTTCTTAACGCATACATTGCCTATAGTATATCAAAAACAACATGGCCAGTCATTCTAAAATTCGACATTGACGGGCCAACATCGTTTGACATGATAGGTATGCTATATGAAGGGCCAGGGGGAAAAAGATGAAAGTGACCAAAAAGCGATTTCGAGAAAACGAAGAACAAAGTTTGATTTCTCGTAACTCCCTTTGTAGTTAAGAGAGTTTTCATTCACATTTCGGTCAGATGATATTAATCCTTCATCGCCCCTAGATAGCGCTAATATCTCAAAATTGACGAAAAAGTGACTTTCATCTTTTTTCCCCCTGGCCCTTCATATGTCACGAACAGAATCTCTTTACAACGCGTCAGTTTGGAAGAGGAAGTGTTTTTGTGTGCATACGATTTGTTGCGGATTGCGTCACTCCCACATTGTTTACAAAATCAAAAACTCATTCAAGGATCCTAAGATTTTCTGGCCCCTCAATATATTGCCAGAGGAATCCTTGTCACAAATGGAGAAAACTTATTTTAATATGATAACGCATCTGCTCGTACCTCAAGCTACACAAAGACGTGGTTTCATGTCATTGAAGAGATTTTTTTTTGAAACTGGTTTGCTAAAGTCTCATTCTCCTTTCGATTGAGAACTTATGGATCATTTTAGGGAGTGACATTTACGTAAATGTTGCGAGAATCAGGAGCTATAGAATAAACTCATAAAATATTTTTTTGAAAATGTTCCAAAAGACGTTTTAATGACGTTGTTATAGTCTATGACAGCGGTAGGCGACCCGTCAATCGCGATCGATTTTGAGCCCATTTTGAGTCGATCGCGGCAATGCTAGGAAACTTGCTTTCTGTCTGAGTAGAATTTATTAAAAAATTTTATAGAACAAAATTAGGCTTAATGTTTAAATCAAAAGTTATCGAGAAATTGCCAAACTTTTTATAGACACTGGAATATTTTATAGTTGTAATCTTATCAATTTTAATACGAGCTCTAAAAATATTTTGATTGTCTCTGAAAATATTTTGATATCAGATAGGATAGCATTTTTAAACGATTTAATACAACTACTTAACAAGTTTCAAAGTATTTTTTGTTAAGAGTTAACCTACAACTTCAGGTCAGAATAGTCTCAATTTGATCGTGTGTATAATGCACCCATTTAAGTCTATAGTGCATTATGCCAGCCCGCAACCCCCCCCCCCCCCTCCGCAAGTCGATATTATCTTCATACCAAACTTTGAAAGTTAGATCTTTATTCAACATAGGTTGCCGACCGCTTGTTTGTGACTTCAAGATTCATTAAGGTCACAGCAATTTCGCTGGCTATTAAATTTAATTTCATCATTCGGCTGATATGTCCTTTTAATTTTGTCCAGCATATGATTTGTGTTCAACTCAAAGACATTTTAATTATTCATATTTCAATGTATTTTTCTATAACTTATATTAAACATTATCCATGTTTTCAGGTTTTTTTCTACAACCACCTCCACTTCAATGTTTCCTACGTTTCTTTTCTGGCCGTATCTTTTTGTCCAGCACTGTATTATTAAAATATGTGCGTGTCTGCCTGAAGCTTCATATCAAGAGCACTTTAAGGTGAGAATCGAATAATAAGGTTTTTTTCTTTTTTTTTTTTTAAACCCCAGTAATTTGACACTTACGAGGAGCTCATTCCGCCCTGCTCATCCTCATCTTTGTGTGACTTCAATTTAAAAAAATAGTATGCATTAAATTAATGGATAAAGTAGAAAGCCCTAAATTTAGGTTTTATTCAAAATGCTTAAAGCTAGTTCGAATAAAACGTTCATTCTCGTATCGCTGGTATAGGTATAAAAATTTTAAAAAATGTGAAAATTAATTATCTGGTTTTGCTTTAAATTGTTGCATAATTTTTTACAAAACGAAAATTTTAAAACTTGCCTTGACTTTCTTTTGTGTTCAGTGATTAGGTTATTAGTAGAGATGGGTAAAAGATCCCGGAGCTGTGATTTTGAACCTGTTCCACAGCCGGAGTCGGAACTGGCAGTTCCGGAAGTGGATCGGAACAGATAGCTCCGAGAGGCGGCAGCGCCATCTGTTATCGTACGAGAGCTTTTTAGAAGGGCAACTACCAAATTCCGATCACTTCCGGAGCGGTTCCTCGAACCTGCTCCGAGGCGAACTGTTCCGCTACCACCAATCAGCGTTGAGTATTTCATCATGACGCAATCTGTTCCGAGTGTCTGATCCCGGAGCTGCTCTTTGCACCTGTGTACGTAATCAGTTCCGATTCAACCAATCAGCAGACAGGATTTGATAGTGGAGCAGATCCAGCGGGTCGGAGTTGTTCTTTGCACCTGTTTTCGTAACCAGTTCCGATTTAACCTATCAGCAGCGAGGATTTAATAGTGGAACAACTCCGGCAGGTCGGAACTGTTCTTCGGAACAGGTTCAGCGCTTAGATTTTAAAGGGCGATATTGCTCTGTTTTACGTTATTCGGGCCCGTTATTTGGGGATGGTTTAGATGAATAATTTCTTTTAAATTATTTCAGGGGAAAAAAAAACCACACAAATGTACAACATTGAATAAAATCACTTTGGTTTGTAATGGGAGTAATATTGCAATCGGCGGTCGAAAGAATACGTAAAACTCATAAATGTCGAGATCAACTTAGGTCCGTCATTTAGGAGATCGGTGCAGGGGTATTGCCCCCCCCCCCTTCCGGTTTTTTGGTACAATTTGGCACTGAGTTTGCACACTTAAGAGCAATTTAATGAAGCATTTAATACGCAGATTAAGGAATAACTTTTCTTTTTTTCGAAATAATGTTCCTATTTTCTCTTATTTTAATTATACTAATCAGTGATTTTTACTTTTCGCATATTTTCGGTATTTGATTCCAATGTTTTGCAATCGCTAAATCCGGAAATGATATTCAGTACTAGCCATCGTTCAAAGTTTCTTCGCAAATCACTGACTAAAAAAAAGGAATAATAATTTTTAAAAATCAAATTTTTAATTTTGAAATTTATTTCTAATTTTTTGTAATATATTTTTTTAAACTCTTATTATTTTTGCTTATTAATCGTTGTTCTTTCAAATAAATGAAAGATTTAAAGAAAGGGGCACGTTAACTGTAAATTAAACTCCGCCCCCCCCCCCGAGGAAAAAGAAACTGAATGTCTTTTCAAGTGTGATTTTTGATTAAGTTAATTGAATTTTAAGAAGTATGTCATTTGTGCAAACTTGAAGACACATGTTTCAGAGCTGCAAGGGATTTTTTTTTGCATGTAAAACGATGTGAATTCAGGAAGGATGCAAATATCCGACAAAAGCTGTTTTTCATAAGAATTGACCAACTTCACGTATCGTAACGATGAACTCCCCCCTCCCCAAGTGTTTCTTTCAGGCATCTCTCCGGGGGGGGGGGGCACTGCCCTCCCGGAGAAAGTCAACTGCCCCCCCCCCGGAGGAAAACGCATCTTTGTATATAGAAGCAATGGTAAAAATGTAATCGATCAAAGGAAAATGTCCCTTAATCGGGTCATAGTATACAATGTAGGCATTCGTTTGAGATATTTCCCCAATATTTTAAAAGCGTTACTCTTTTTCGCAATAATGAATTGCATTCACTTCTATACTGGCAGTCTTTCGGTCGTGAGAAGTCTTCTTAAGCATTTAGTGTATTATATGGTTTAATGAAGCAAAAGCGAATACATTTTATTTGATGTCTGTTAATTTTTTTACAATGTATATAATTTTATTTGAGTTGAAACGTATCACTGAAACGGAATCTGTGTATCTTTGTATATAGAAGCAATGGTGAAAATGTAATTAATCAAAGAAAAATTTCCCTTAATCGGGTCATAGTATACAATTTAGGCATTCGTTTGAGATATTTCCCCAATATTTTAAAAGCGATACTCTTTTTCGCAATAATGAATTGCATTCACTTCTGTACTGGCAGTCTTTCGGTCGTGAGAAGTCTTCATAAGCATTTAGTGTATTATATGGTTTAATGAAGCAAAAGCGAATACATTTTATTTGATGTCTGTTATTATTTTTACAATGTATATAATCTTAATTGAGTTGAAACGTATCACTGAAACGGAATCTGTGTATCTTTGTATATAGAAGCAATGGTAAAAATGTAATCAATCAAAGGAAAATTTCCCTTAATCGGGTCATAGTATACAATTTAGGCATTCGTTTGAGATATTTCCCCAATATTTTAAAAGTTACTCTTTTTCGCAATAATGAATTGCATTCACTTCTGTACTGGCAGTCTTTCGGTCGTGAGAAGTCTTCATAAGCTGAAGCAAAAGCACAACAAACATTTTGTTTTTGCCTTTTACAATCATGCAATTTTATTTGATAACTTATATTATTATATTTCAACTAGGTGACCCGTGCGGAATTCCGCAAAAAAAAAAAAAAAAACTCTAAACTTAAAATTTAATACGACAATTTTTATTGGCTTCATTATCTGCCCGAAGTTGCAGCGCAGTGTCGAAATCTATAAAGAAAAGTCCAGCGTAAGTTGGTGTAGTCCCTGCCGGAGGTTGCAAGTTCCCGATCATATGGTACACTTGACCATGTAGTTTAAAACAATATGGACCTCTGCCAGGAATGTTAACTGTGTCCACTTTGACTGAAGCGAAGGCCAAAGCATTGTTGAATTGTCTAATATTGTCTAGGTAGTAGACACCTTCCTGTTAGTCTGCCTGTTGGTACCCTGTTCCTTGGCATTGTAAAATCTTGTACGTTTGCACAACATCGCCATCTACTGCCGTCGTTCTGACAACTTTTCAAAGAGATCAAAGACACGTTCACTTTTACAACTACTACAAAAGTGATACCCTGTATTAAAATCAAATACCCAAGGCTACTACTAAACTAAATACTAACGTTATCGCAAAACTACCATAGTATTTTGAAACAATAAAAGTTACAATTAAGGTTTACCGAGCTAAGCCTTGGCTTGAAATGTCGCATTTAAAATTGATTTGAGCAACAATGTAACGATTTTGACAGTTGAGCAAAAAATTTAACTTTTTCAAACTTCAATCGCTTATAAGTCGCTTAAACGTGGATTTTCGAGATTCTCGTTACGCGGCGCTAGCGGAGAAACGTTCTAAAGAACGCATTTTTTTTAATCTTTCGAATGAAATCAAAATGGAGACGATACGACAATTATTTCGCTAGATAGAGTCAATTTTGTGCTCAAAAATTGAAGTTCGAATAAAAAACGAACCGACACTTTTTAGAGGGTGGGTCTAATTTTCGTCAATAGCCCGCGGGATAAGCTTCAAAATCATAAATTTTCTTGCAATTCGATAAAGAAATGAGCGAGTTTCGACCGGGTATAGGATTCGGCTTAGAGAAATAATATATGGAGATGTATATATAATTTTAATTTTCTCGAAATATGTCAGGGAAAAGAGATTTTTGTGTAATATACCTATGAATGGTAAATGATGTGCACACAATTTTGAAAGAAAAAATACTCCTATTCGGAACACATATACAGTTCAGAAACTAAAGTTACTATTTTTGAAACATTTTATACCAATGAAAATTATATTGTATTCGTCATGGTGTGTTTGTGGGGGATGATGCTGTTCTAATATGTTTTACATGTTTGTTTGAATAAAGCAATATTTCCCCGCATGTTTAGTGTTTCTTTTTTACATTCGCTAATAATATAATTATCGATTCTGTCTGTCAATTGTGGATTCATAATTGTCACTCTGCATATATGCTTGAATATTAAATTTTTCTTATTGTCAAATTGGTATATACAACTATTAATCTGTGTGCGATGCAGGTTTGCAATCAGAATAAATTAATGTCTGTGAGAAAAATTTAAAATTCTGCTATACATACACCGCAATTAAATGCAATGCGTGTCAACCGAATACTTCTCAGAAATTAAGAAAAAAAAATTGACATTTAATCTCACATCGGAAAAAAAGACCGAATTTTTGAAGAAAAATGTCTTTTAAAGACACACTGTTATACAATTATATAAACTCGTCGACAAGCTTTTTTTTGGGGGGTTGTGTTCCCCCAAAAAACTTTTTTTTTTTTTTTTGGGGGGGGGGGGGCGGAACGGAGCAGGTTTTGAACCTGTTCCGCCAAGTGGAACTGGAACAGGTTGCACCTGTTCCGGCTGCGGAACTACTTTATAGGAATAACTTATTAGAACAGTAAATGAAAACATTCGCGAACGTTAAACATTTTGACTTAGAATGTAATTGGTGCTGCCATCTGTTGTAGAAACAGCCAAAATATATTGTAATCACGTATTTTCCAAATCGGAGTCCTACGAACAAATTTTTGACGATCTTGATGATAGGGGGGGGGGGTTGAGTGGGTGCACTCTCCCAGAAGCTTTTCGAAATTTAACCCCTAAGTATGTAGCTGTAGAGTAGAGCAGCGGACAGTAGCGGAAAGGAAAGTCTCCCCACAGAATTCTTTCACAATTTCTTAAGTTTCAAAAACGCACTTTTATGTTACACTAGCGGTACCCGCACGGCTTTGCCCGTGGTATAAAATTAAAAGTTCATTTGTAAAAAAATGATATAGCAGAAAAAAATACTCTATTTTAGTTATAATTTAACTATAATTCCTTCAAAGTATGATATAAAAATTTGGTATGGACCCTACACTATTTCCTTTTACGTGTAAATTTCTTAGTAGATGCCTTAAGTGCTAAAATAGTGCTTGAAGTGAGTAAGATAACAATTCAAACATTTGCATCCCTAGTTTGCCACGAAACAATGCAAAAAAATGTTTTACAATGATTAATCTCCTAAATATCGCCGATTTTAACATCATTCAGTAGATTTTTCGCAAAATATCGCCAATAGCGCCAAATTGAACCCAAAAAAATTTTTTTTCGCTAAATTTATTGCCAACTTGGCGATATGTCGCCAAATTGGCGTCAAACACTTGGTGACCAAAAGCTTGGCGAGATATCGCCAAGTGGTCGCGCCAATTCATATCACTTTGGTCTGCATTGAAAGCCCTGATTACCCCATAAAAGGGGTAAATCACCCCCTTGGGGACATTCGAATGCAACCCCAAAGATAGGTGCACAAAAATAAGCCAAAAGAAAAAATAAGAAAAATTTTGTTGCTCACAGAAACCAACAGAAATCTTACCAAAGTTTAAAAGAAGAAGAAAGTTTTCTTTCCTAACTTCAAAAACAAAATAATACATTTTCCGAAATGACATACTTTAGAAAGAACGTTGCAATATCGCAATAAGATAGAAGTAAATATACTGAAATAGAATTGAATGCCAAATTGTAAAAAAGTCGCCAAAAAAATAATTTTTAATATTGTCTTTCATTATTTATTAAATGCAATTATTGCTGCAAATTACAGTCCAACAATAAATAATCACATTGCAAAAGTATATTTGGAGCAATTTTTTCTTTTAAACTCAACTGATCCTAAAAATTTTAAGTATTAGTCATAGAAATTTCGTGCATTATTCTTCACAATGATAATAAAAACAATAAACATCGACAAAGATCAACCAGCAAACGATAAATTAAAAGCTAAATTCGTTCACTCAAGCCATTTGCTGCAATTTATATTGAAATAAATTAATAATGAAGTAAAATATGTTTTGCAGACGATAAATTTAGAATGGTATCCTGTATTTTAAGGAAAGGACTCGATTTCTCATTTGATTGACAGGTGCCATCTTATCACGGTTTTTAATATTTCATTTGACTAATTTTAATAAGGCTTGGAGTTTGGATTGTTACAAAAACAAATACATTTTTAAAATTATTAAGGGAAAAAGAACGAAATAAAAACGTAACCATGGTAACAACATGAAAAGTTGATTTCCGTTGATAAAATAATTCATTTCATCTCTATTTTCAAACAAATTTTATTCGCGAGCAAAGCCATTTTAGAATCGTTTGGCTTGCTTTACTGAAGGTAAGTCTTGAATTTCGGGATTCTAAAAACAATTGTTACAGCTCTCCTGATGATCGTAGAAACTTCGAAAAAACGTCATTTTGTGCAGAAAATTTCAAGCTTTCGAATGACATAAGACTTGAAAATGTGTATGGAATATTTCTTCCCTATTTTATCGAATTTCCTCTAAGAATTCGAATAGAAAAAGAACGAAATGGAATGTTCGAAAAATCGCTTCGAGGTGCAAAACTACATGCTACAAACTAATTTTGTGCCAAGTGGCATGAAAATCGACCGAACGGTTTTGGCGCTACGCGCGTAACAGACAGACAGACAGACAGAAAGAAAGAAAGGAAGAAAGAAGGACAGACAGAACCACCTTCAGCTTTATTATTAGTAGAGATAGAGAAGAGATAGAGATTTGATGACCTAAAATGGCCAAGTTTCAGGAATCTCTCTCCCTTCCTTTTTGTTCGGTACGCCTTTATCTTCTCTTATTGTTCTGAATTATTTATAAAAATTAGAGATGGAACGAAGCGGCATTTGGCCGAAGCGCCGAATACCGGAGCTTCGGCTGGCTCACATATTGAAGTTTTTGGCATAAATGCGTAGAGTTTTATACTTTTCTCCATATGTTTTAATATTCTTAATACTTAGCGTTACACAACATTTTCAGCTTACTGAGTCATTCTTAAATTAATTTCACTAATTAAAAGTTTTCTTGTTTTGTTTTACTTTGTACTGCTAATACAAGAAAAGACGACATTACTATTTTTTTATTGCAAATTAGTAGTTGGAAGCTCTACTTGGAACATGAAAAGCTCAGTCTGCAGTTCAGTTGATGTTTTATAATAAAACAACTGATATGATCATGTATTATACCATAGAACTACCCAATCTACTACTATTTACGTTGTGTTATATATTATAAATATCTTAATATTCTTTATGCAAAATGCTTCAGTTTTTTTGTGAATTCGAAAAAATAGTATCAAGCATTCTTTTTTACTTGTCTTTCATTTGGTATTTATTTTAAGAGGATTATTTAATAATGTCACAAGTTCAAAGAAACTATTCATTCCAAGGTAGAGTTTTGTCAAAAAAAAAAAAAAAGGGGGGGGAGGGAGGTTCTTTCTTTACACCTATGAACAAAAATAAAGTAAAGTGCCATTGCATAAAAGAATGTCTAGACAAGGCGGAGGAAAGGATTTATTCCTTCAAGGGATATTTTGCAGGTATGTGGCCAGGCGCCAGGATTATTTTTTATTTATTTATTTTTTATTTGTTTGCCTGTTTGTTTTCTGTTTTTTATGAATAAAGAGCATACAGTAAATTTTTTTTCCCTTCTCTTGGAAAAGAAATATCTTTACTTGAGGGGGAAATAAAAATCAGACTTACCCCTCATCGTAACCAAGTGAGCCGAAATTCACTTTAATATCAGTCATTCAGATTTGTTGACTAGTTCAGGAAACAAGCATACGCTTTCATTTTTGATTCTTATTTTTTAATTTGAATAATTTTGCTATGCAGTGATGAGCCAATATTTTGAAAAGTGCCAATTTGAAGTTGGAGTTTTCTGATTAAAAAAAATTTTTGTAGAAAAAAATTAATATTGGATTCTAAGTCTAAATTGGGTCTAAATGCAAGAAAATAAAAGGGGGGAGGTCAAGGAAGTTATTTACCCCCTCCTTAGATTACTCACTTTTAAGCCGTTACAGATCTGATGAGTGTTACAGATCTAATGTTAATATGAGCGACATATCTGAGTTTATGCTTTCAGTCTTCATTAACATCTCTAAAAATGATATCATTTCCTTGCATTTTTAACATAGAATTAAGATAATTACATTAATATATATATATTAGGCTAAAAAATAAAATTTTATTATAAAAAAGAATTTCTTGGAAATAAAAATGAGCGCTGAGGTTTTTACATAAAATAAATTATGAGATTACCAAATCCAAGCTCATAAAACATTTGTTTTGTTTTGAAACAACACACAACTTCAACTTTTTCAACACACAACTCTTGCTTTTCTTTAATTAGTTGAAGGAAATTTAATTTCTTGATTAGAAATTCAAATTTAGCATGCTAGTTGTTATCTAGTTATTTAGCGAAGTTATGAGAAATTGAAGCACTAAAAAATAAATAAATAAAATAATAATAATTAATTAACTTAATTTCTGCAGTGTCAATTTTTCTTATTTTACTAACATCTATTGTCAGGTCATACAAACCACAAATGAAGCAATTGTACTAAAACTCATTGCTTTTCATTTTTTAAGAACAAAAATATTCAATATATGGCTAAAACCTATGATTTTTGCTTTTTTATAATTCTGAAACGTGAGAGTTAGTTCGGTAACATATTCGCTGTTTCTCAATGTTACCGTCTGACTGTTACCGATCTGACAAACCGACAAAGTTTTTTTTTTATTTCCGAGTCGATCGCGCTAAACCAAAATCAAACACGTGTTTTTTTTTCATTTGCAATATAGGACTATACTTATATATAAAATAACTTTTAAAATAATAAAAACTGCGCATTTTAGCTCGTGTTACCGATCTGATGACTTAAATGACACACATTTTATAAATCACTTTAAAAAATCTTACCTGCAATTTTAGATGCAGAAATGCAAATTTTTAATTACGATGCGATAAAACATCACACTAGGTACTCAGTATCACGTAATATCGGTGCAGGAAATGATTTTGGGAGCCTAAACATAGATCGGAAGTTAATTTTACCGCTCTGACTCAGAACTGAGGGACACATCTATTTCGCATTCCCTAGAAAATCGGAAATCGATTAAAACAAAAATGAAGTAAAATATTAACAAAGGGGTAAAAATAGGATCATTTTTTGTGCAAGTGCGTTTTTTTAGGAAGTTAGAAAGTGCGCTAGGATTTGCTTGCATGCTAAGCTTTGCTACTGGGGACACGTTACCGATCTGATTTTTGATGTATAAAACAAATATTTTCTGAAGAAAAAAAAAAATTTTTTCTGATATTATTAGATGAAATGAAAGCAAACCTTGTCTTCTTTCTGGGGAAAATTATTTTTTTTAACTAGTTATTGAAATACTAGTGAGAATTCTCTTGGGACTCAAATTGGCACTTTTCTAAATATTAGCTCTGATCTGATTTCTACACATTTTAACAACTTGAAGTGGTTAAGAACGATTGAAATGTCTTCTACGTTTAATAAAAGAAGTTTTGTCTGGGAATTTTTTGATGCTTTAATAAATGATGCTACTAAAGCTAAATGCAGGCTATGTTTTCTTGTGTTATCAAGAGGAGGATTAGGTGCAAAATCTTCCACAACCTCACTAACTAATCATCTTAAGAAAAATCACTTAAGAGAATACAATGAAAAGACAAAAGCTGATGAAGAGATAGTATCTGACAACCCTGTTCGGAGTCAGAGTCAAATTCAGTCATCTGGAATCAAACGAAAGCAAATAACTCTAGAAGAGGTAATACAGAAGAAACAAAAGTGGGATATCAATGATCCTAGGGCTGCCACTCTGCACAATGCTATAGCTACTATGATAACTTGTGACAATCAGCCATATTCCTTTGTTGAAGATGAAGGGTTTCGTAAATTGTAACGTGATGGAAAAAGCTCAACCAAGGTACAATGTTCCATGCAGACATTATTTTAAGGAAACTGTTATACCAAAACTCTATGACAAATGCAAAACAAAAGTTTCCAGCCTTTTGAACAAAGCTGAAACTGTTTCTGTGACAAGTGATTTGTAGACAAGCACAATAAACCATTACAGTTTCATTAGTTTTTCGGGACATTTTATTCATGATGATTTCTCGTATCACCATGCAGTTCTGTGCGTAAGAAGTTTTCAGGCAAGTCATACTGATGAATCTATCAATGATATACTAAAAGTTATGATCGATGAATGGAACTTGAATGACAAAATACACCTTGTTGTTCGTGATGGTGGACGTAATATTACCAAGGCTCTATAACTTATTAGTGGTTTGGAAAGTACGCTGCATCTTTTTGTGTCAAATTCATTAACAAGTCAAAGGTCTGTAAGTGACACTGTAGCTACTTGCAGAAAAATTGTGGGGCACTTCAACCACTCTGCAAAAGCATGTTTTAGATTGATAGAAATACAGGAGAAGAAGCTGAATGGTAAAAAGAAAAAAATACTGCAAGGTGTCGCAACTAGATGGAACAGCACTTTTTATATGCTTGACCGTTTACTGGAACAGAAAATGCAGTGTCTCTGTATGCTGCTGAATTTGGAGGCATAAATAATTTAAGTCCTAATCAATGGATGCTCCTTGAAAAAACGCTAAGCTTACTCAACCCCTTTGAAGCCGTGACAAAAGAAATAAGTGGTACTCTATCCTTAGTTTCAGAAGTCATACCTATGGTTGCAACACTCAAACTATGTTTACTTAAAGAAAAAAAGGAAGATGAATTTTTGGCGTAGAAACTATGAAGAAAACCCTCTTACAAGAGCTAAACAGGAGATTCGAATCTATTTCAGATGCTGATAGTTATTACTTAGCAACAACTTTGGACCCGCGATTTAAGCTTGCTTTTTTCGACACTAATGAAAGAAAAGAAAATGTGAAAAAAAACTTGATTTCAATGATGGGAAAGGAAAGCCCACACACCATTTCTGATCCTGGAACAAGCAGATTTTAAAATGCCAAAACACCAGAAGAACAAGGTTCTTCTTTATGGGATTACTATGAGGAAATCACAAGAAATGAATCACAAGTAATAGAACTTTCGTTGCCTAAAGAAAAAGAACTAGAACTGTATATGAAGAAGCCACTCTTAAATAGGAAAAATTGCCCACTGAATTGGTGGAAGGGAAATAAGACAATTTTTCCAGGATTATCAGAATTGGCCAAACGGCTACTTATCTGCTCCAGGTAGCAGTGTATACAGTGAAAGATTATTTTCCGAAGCTGGTAATGTGTACGAGAAGAAAAGAAGCAGGATTCTGCCTAAAAATGCTGAGACATTGTTTTTTTGCATCATAATTCTAAGTTGTGTGACAAATGAGCAGGTATTATTCTATTAATTCAAGTATAAATGACGAATCTTTTTTAAAGTTAATCAACTAATCAGAATTTATTCTTTTTTAATTATAAATACTTAAAATGCGGATCTTGGCTGGATGTGTGCTACTAATGGACTGGACCCCTTCCTCATATTTTGATTTATACAAAAATAAATAAGATGTAGCTTGAAGTTATGTATTAACAGTTACTTACTTGTTTTACTATATCCTAATTTTGTTGTTTAGAATCTTGATCAATGAAATACATAATAAGTTAATACATGTTGATAGGTTAATGCATCTCTTTAAAAAACTGAAATTGTGTACCTATAAATTTCAAAAGATATAAAATTTTAAAAGAAAGTAATTCAGGATGCATAATAGTTGCACATCTGCCCTTGTATACATAAGAACTATTACCATTGTTCAAAGTTTCAAAGCTAGAAATCATTGATAAATACTCAATGCAGTATATTTATATAGCTTTTATTTTAAAACTAAAGTTTTTTTGAACAAATATAACGAAATGTAATATTTAAAAGAACATATTGTTAATAAATATTTTATTAATTATTGAATGCATTCTGGCTTCAAATGTTCAATGCGCACATATTTTTAACTGAATATAAATTTCTATTATGCTTTATCATGAGGAACAATTTTGAGTTAAAAAGACTGTCTTATATGATAATAATTGAAACAGAAAATTTGCTGCATAAATTTCAGGCCGAAGCAGCCAAAGCGACCGAATCACAATTCATGCTTCGGCCAGACCGAAGCTTCGGCCCGGCCAAAGCTTCGTTCCATCTCTAAAAAATGTTATGGAACCCCTCCCCCAGTTTTTCTTTTCAAGTGCTTTGATTGCTAGTGTTTTGACTTTTGAGTGCTTTGATTTTCTCTTTTTCCCAACCTTTTTAAGCTCATCGCCCCCTTGAAGACACTGAGTGCCACACATCGCACCCCCCCACCCACTCCCCCCTACTCTTTCCCGATTTCTTCCTCAAAAAAATTTTAAAATTCTTAAAATTGACAATGAATGACAAAATACTTCCTAAGGTTCATCCGAGGTGCAAAAAGGAAGCTCTTGAACTTCAATTTGTTTCTTTCTTAACTTGTGATTAATTGTCTGAACTCTGAACAACCGGTTGTTTAAAATTTAGGTTTTCGCTACCCTTTCATTACTACTGTTTTCTCTTCTAAATACTCATCGCCCCCTATCGCCCCTTGAGAGTTTACCGCCCATTTGAGGAGTTAAAACGCCCCTAGGTTGAGAACCACTGATTTTAAACAGTTAGGGCCATGCTTCACATCAGCGTAAAACGCGACCGAAACTGAAGGCAGAAACCGAAAATCCGGGTACTTTCCATAGGAACACCATTGAATCCATTTTACGCTTCTGCCTAATTTTTCTGCTTTACGTCGATGTGGAGCATGGCCCTAAGATTTCGTATTTTTTTTTTTTTTTTCAAACTTTTTATATGTTAAATCAAGGGTCGTGGTAGCCCGATCGGTAAGGCGTGGGACTCGTGACCGGAGGGTCCCGGGTTCGATCCTAAACGGTCAAAGATCCACCGTCTTCATTAATGGTGGCTGGGGAACGATAAAAATATCGTGGTCACAAAGTCCTCCAAGTGAAACGATACCTCTGGGAGGTGCTGGGCCAAGTGTTTGCTCTGCCCTTGGTTCTGGTTCAAAAAGAACAGAGCGCTCTTCAGGGCCTTATCCCGGTTAAACCACGTGCTGTGGTAGGTACGGGGGACCTTGGAGTGTGTGAAGTGAAGTGAATTTTATGTTAAATCTGCACTTCATACTGGGTATTTTTGCAATTGGAAGTATGCATCTAGGACGAACGCTTGCGAAAATAATGGTCATGACAGTTTTCAATACAAATACAAATGCGACGACCAGCAACAGACTCTGGGCCCAACAGGGCTGGTACTAGTCAAATTATAGACCTCAATGAAGATCAATGGCCCTCTTAAAACTATCTACTCCCTTGCTCCTTACCGCCTCTTCCGGTAAACTATTCCAAGTTCCCACTACTCTGCTAAAATAGTAATTTTTCCGAATTTCCAGGTTAGCATGAGTTTTAAACAGCTTATAACAATGACCCCTTGTCCCCCTTTCCGTGCGAAAATTCAACCCTATAACATCTTTCATTTTGATAAATTTAAACAACTGAATCATGTCCCCCCTGGTTCTCCTTTGCTCAAGACTATACATGTTAAGCATTCTAAGTCTGGAATCATAGTCTAAATTAGAAAATCCATTCACCAACCTTGTAGCCCTCCTTGGTACCCTTTCCAATAAATTAATGTCTTTCTTAAGATAAGGAGACAAAAACTGAACAGCGTACTCTAAATGAGGTCTTACCAAACTTCTATATAAAAGCAGAAGAACCTTCTTAGATTTGTTTGAAATATATCTATTTATAAACCCAAGCATCCTATTAGCTTTGTTACTAGCTATGCTGCACTGGTGACTAAACTTGAAGTCTTGATTTATTAAGACACCTGGATCCATAACATTCTCTGCCTTGCTAGTTACTAAGCCCTGTAAATAATAGCTTGTATGCTTATTTCCATGACCTATTGACATTTCCCAACATTTACTGCCATGCCCCACTTGTCTGCCCACTTAGTAATATGACTCAAATCCTCTTGCAGCTGATTTAATTGTTCAGCATTTTCTACAACCCCCATAACTTTGACGTCATCAGCAAAACAATTAATGTTTCCAGAAACATTTTCATGAATATCATTCATAAAAATAATAAACAAAAGTGGACCTAAAACTGATCCTTGGGGAACCCCACTTAACACCACACTCCATTAAGAATGGTTACCCCTTTTCAACTACTCTTTGTTTCGTCCCTGTCAGCCAATTTCTAACCCAAACTGAAATTTTACCTCCAATTCCGATACCAGAGTTAAAACGGAACAACCTATATTTTTAGGAGCTTAGTTAAATATTCTTGCTTTTCTTCAAAATGCGCCATCCCTTTGTACATATTCAACAATGCAAATTTCACAAATTACGGGATAAAAAAAATGCTTGTTGCAAACTATGAAATATATTTTACCATTTCACTTTGCCCCGCTATTTAACTTTACCTCACATTTCCATAATTACTAATTTTTATAGCTTTTTGCGTAAACCTTTCTCTCGTTAACTGCATTTTTTTCTCAAGTTGATACCTAATTTCTCAAACATGTTTCGATTTTCGTAGAATTTTCATTTGGATCTATTCAAACTGACTAAACAAATCAGCATCAACCTCTAGTTATTGTCCGTCCGTGGAAGCCGCGCCTAGCACTTCCGAAGAACCATTCCAATTAAAAGAGGGGTGATGGGTTGTGAGTGCGAACTTTCCCAAGTTTTCAATTTAAAGATTGCATTTGCTATCCTTTTGACATATTCAACTAAACTATGTACTTGAAATTAACATCGTTCTACGTTGTTTCATAAGGCTAAAAATGCTTCTTATTATTCTTCCCCTTATTGTTATCTTACCTATCACCCCTATTTCGGTAAGATGAGAGAAGACCTGACGCATGCGTAAATACGCGGAAGGTTTTACCTAAGAAAATCAGACAGTATTCACAGGAGAACATTATCTTTATTTATTTTGAGCTTTATATTTTCTACAAATGCAAGTATGGCACAGTTGAATGTTTCACATATGGACCATTACAATAAATCTACATCATACATAAGTAAGGGGAGAAAAGTTTAATTCTTTACATTTTACAAGATATAATAGAAATATTTGCAGTCACAATGAAGTTTCTTACGATTAATGTGTGTGTATATAAAAAAATCAGTTCATAGTTCCATTGTGTGATATAAAGATTAAGTACTACGACGCCCCCACAGCAAGACTTATCATATTTACTCCACTCTCTTCTTATAAGTTTCCGTTCTCGACACTCATCAGTTTACAAGTAGTATTGGGTGAAAGTGCAAGGGTTCACAAAGGTTTCCTCTCTATAAATGGGTACCTACTTTATGGCAGTACCCAAGTTTTTAAAATAATTTGAAAAATAGTATTTTGCACAACCTTCAAATGTTTAATTGATCGAACTTGTACACTATCTCCGTAACACCAACGGCGGTACACTGTAAAAGCTACTGGTTGCACAAGGCACCTTAAAGAGCCAACGATGTAACACCTACGGCACCTCTCTCAGCGATGCCACTTTACTGCCTAATGGCACACTTGAGAGTGCCATTTGGCTTCTTCTGGTCCCATAGGGTGCCATAAGACACCCATAGTGTGTCACATGAAGCCAAATTGCACTTTAAGGGTGCCATAGGGTGCAGCTGATGCTAAAACGTTTTATCCTTAATGGGGCCTTGTGCAATCTGTAGTTTTAACAGTGTAAAGATTATAAAGTAAGTGCAAAATAAAAGTAGTGAACTCTCGCTACAACGCGATTTGACTTCCGCGAAATGGATATTTGGAGAGTTTATCTCGAGCAACGTATCTCAGAGCTCGTGCGAACAATTCGCCCGCAACGCGAGATTTTTCGGGAACGAAGCCTGAGGCGTAAGCATGCCCAGGTAGCACAGATAACCTTTAAACGTTTTATAAACGTTTTTAAGCGGTTGTCACAACGTTAATAACCATTTTACAACGTTAAAAAAACGAAGTGTGCTACTTGTGTGTGTTTCGTTATTAACTAACAACTACCGGCTTCCATTCACTTTTTAGCCTACTTTCCCGTTAAAAATAAAAGAAAGACGAAAAAAGTATTAAAAGTAGCTTAATGCATCTAAAAAATATCGCCAAGTCCAAAAAATATCGCCAAGTTAAAAAATATCGCCAAGTCAAAAAAAAATATCGCCAAGTGAAAAAAATAAAAAGGTAAAATGAATATCGAAAAATTAAAAATTTGAAAGTAGGGTATTGAGATGGGGAATTTGTGTGTCGGTCGGTCGGTCGGTCGGTCTGTCTGTCCCCCCCCTAATAACTTTTGAATGAACAGTCCGATTTGGACAAATTTTTTTTGTTGGAAAGATCTCGGCGAGTACAGCTCATTCCCATATTTGATTTTTTGATTTGAACAATTTTTGGTTCAAATTTGAGCCGTTCAAACAACCGGTCCCGCGATACTAACTTTTTAATGAACAGTCCGATTTGAACAAACTTTTTTTTGTTGGAAAGAACTTTTCAAGGATACTTCATTCCCGTATTTACATTTCCGATTTGAACAATTTTTCGTTCAACATTGAACCGCTCAAGCAAGCTGTCACCCCTAATAACTTTTGAGTAAACAGTCCGAAAAAAAATGACTGACTGTGCAGACGATTTTTTGTTTGTTTATTCATTTGTTTTATTGAATTTATTATTATTATTATTATTATTTTGGCAGACGATTTTTTTTGTAACAAAAATGTTTCATTCACGAGGGCATTTTATTCTTTATTTATATTTAACAACTGGCAACGGATTGAAAGTGAAATTCGAGACATTTTATCAACGGACGAGTTTTTTTTTCTTTTTTTTTTTCTTTCTTTGATAAAATGTGTTTTGATGTACTTTGTACTTTTAATTTTTTTTTGAAAACAATTGAGGAATTTTTCTACGGAAGAACTGTAACAGTTACATTCTTTAAAAGGTGCGACAAAACTTTATTTATTCATTTATTTACTTTTTATGTGTCTATTTCATCTGATGAGAGGGGTATATTTTGCTTTTAGAAATCAGCTTCAAGTGCTAAAAAGGTATGTTTGACATAATTTTTAGTCTTAGATAATCAAGAGAATAATGATCAGATGCTAGAATGCCGATGTCGATGTACGGGAAAGTAGGCTCGTTTAGTTCTTGACAGAACTTCTTGTTTCTTCTCTAAACGTGAAAGTAAATTAAATGTAATGCACATTACCTCCTGATCTAAAATTTCTGTCACTTCTCGAAAAAGCGCCCTTAAGAAAAATCTTACGTTTAAATTACCTTTTTCAAGTTTCAACTCGAATTCAATTGTCGAGTACGAACTGAGAGATTCGTACTCAAATCTTTGTCAAGTGCGGATGCTTCGCGACGTGTCAGCTCTAGTCCTTTTTCATATATAAATATTTTCGAATTTGAATGTTATGAAACTTTGGCTGAGGAGAAATCGTTTTTCCCCCTCTTTTTTTCCTTCTATGTTCAAAGTTTTGAAAGATTCCAATTTTTAGAATGTAAACAAATAATTATATTTATGATCATTTGTAATGTGTGTAACTTAAAATTTTATATATTCGTTTAATTTATGTAAATTTAATTTTAAAAATTGAAGTTTGTTACATTAATGGGTTAACAAAATTGAAACTGCGGACGTGAGTTCTATTTAAATAATAAATAAATACATATAATTATTACATAGTATCCAAACATCTAAGCAATTTTCTGTTGTTGGGAAAATGCCATCCGGACAACCAGGTTAGGCCTCATTTACCTATTCTGGTCCTGATGCGTAAAATAGTACGTAGGAATCCAAATATATTCACGATGTATTTATACATATAAACTAGTTATAATTTTGACAGAACTGATATGACTTTGGGTAACATTGATCAATAAATGCGAAATTGCGAGTCACTCTAAGTGAAATTCGAAAAAAAAAAAAAAAATGTGGCTTCCATGCTTCAAGAGAGGGAGCCAGAAGTTCGAGAAATAAATTTTATGACTTTATCTTACTTTTACAACAATAATATCTGATTTAGGAATTAAATATTAGTATGCAAATTCGCGGCAGACTGATCTGATTTGAACCTTTTTCCAAACCAAAGTTTGCACCTTCACCAGTATGAGTAAAACAGTCATGAGCGAAGACAGTGGTGAACCTATTTACAAGACTGTATGTCCAGTACATAATGGCACGTCTTGCACTCCACGTAGCAACACCAGTGGAACTTGCACTTGCACCGTTCCTTGACGGTGGTCTTGTGGGTATTGTAGCCCCTTCCACAGCACATGAGGTTGCAACCGTCCGTGGACAGCGAAGTCCGGTTGCAGACGCGGCCCTCTGTGCCCAATGATCCGGTCGTCTCGTTGGGGACGCAATAGTCCGGACTCTCGTCTATGTAGATGAGGTCCTCGGCCGTGGGCAGGTTGTAGCGGGGGTTCCGGATTTGGAGTTTGTTCCGATGGTTAATTTTGACCTCCGTGGCACCGTCGTACTTGTCCTTCAGGTAGTCGCCAACCTCTCGGAAGGGTGCCAACTGTTGCCAGCAGGTCACAAGGGAGCAGGATCCGGATACGCCATGGCATTTGCAAGTGACTCTGATCTTGCGAATCACGGCCTATCAAAACGAAAAGCATTCAATGAGTCTTATGTTATACAGAAGAGTGACAAAAATTTTAGTTCGCCACAAACAAAAATATTGTCCAACCTCGAAAGGCGCGCCTAGCACCGTTGAACGGTTCTATTTCAAAAGGGGTGACAGCTTGGTTAAGAAAATGCACCATGATAGCATTTCTGCTGAGTCCGATATTATTTTATTTTCCTAGAACTGATAAGGAAGGGGAATAAATTGAAAAAGAGAAAACATCAACGCAAACCAACGACTCAAATAAACGAACCAAACGAAAAATAAAACAAAACAAAGCAAAATCTCCTCACATTCCTTATCTCATAGGACTGCGACATCGATGTCGATGTTTTTGTTAAAACATCGATGTTTTTTTCGATGTCGATGTTTTATTTTCCAGCAAAAGAGGCTTGATAAAAATATTCGATATGAAGACGTATTAAGAAGTTTTCATCCTTAATCAGAAGTTTCAGTATTAACCCATTAATGCCTAGCGTCCCTTTTTAGGGACGGTCCAAAAAAAGAGTCTGAATTTTCCAAAAATGAACATTTTAGCCAAATAATTGTGTTCAATTATTACTTTGGTATTGCTTCAATTCTGTATTAACAGATTTCTGCACATAACCGCTGTAAAGTGTGATCTGTAGCCATTTGATTATGATCTTTATCAAAAATTACATCGTTCACAGTCTCAAGAACAAAAAGCTAAGTTTTTAAAGTTATTAACAAGTAAATCTATTTGCGCTTGATATATGTGCTACTTTGATCGATGTTTTAGTTTACCTTTTTTTGCAATTTTGTAAATTTTAAATTTTTTTAGGATTTTATAGCAATTTAAGAACGTCCCTAAAAAGGGACGCTAGGCACCAACGGCTGCATTGTTTAACCGTTGCTGATTTCTTGCTTAGAATCTATAATTTATGTAAAAAAAGTTAGTAAATGTTTCTAGACTGAAAAACAGATAATAATTGTCATTTTTAAAACTTATTTTATTTTAAAAATCTAATTAATCTAAATTAATTAATATACAAACTTAATCATACAACGTTCTTAAATATTTTCTCTTCTTTTTTTTTTAATTACAAAAAATACTCAAGGTAAATTTTGAAAGAAAGCTATTTCAAAAATGTAGTTCTTTAAAACACTAATTATTCGTTGTATTTAATTACTTTTCCATTATGTATTTAGGTGTTTATTATTGTTTAGTCTGACTGTTGAAGAAGCCCTAAGCTGTTTCAGAAGCTTAGCATTTCACCTTGATGAAGAATTCAAGGATTGCATGTGTGTCTGTTGTTTGGAAAAGGGGGGGGGGGGTGCAGATTTAATTTCAGAATTCCCTGAGAATGCCAATTTCGATCTCTACTGTGACAATTTATTTACTTCTCTTGCGCTCCTACGTGATTATTTGCCTCAGAAAGGTTTTGTGTAAGAATCGGATTAAAATATGCTCATGAACTAAAGTTACGTTGTTCAAAAAAGAGAAGAGAGGAAGTTTTGAATAAATGTCGATGACAGGTTAAATAATATTACGTTGGTTCGGTGGAATAATAGCAATGTCATAACTATTGTATTGAATCTTCATGGAGTTCATCCTATTGTAAAGGCTAAGCGATTGTTCAACAGCGAAAAGAAAGTAATTGAAATTGATGAACCATATATAGGGTAAGTGCTCCAGTAGTCGGCCAGTCTCCAGTAGTCGGCCACAATGATATAAAACTCCTCACAAATAGTACATTTTTAATTCAAAATCGGATATGACGCATTCACACATTCATGTACCTATCCTCGATCATCAACCAGTGGCAGTTAAGTTTTGGGTACTTTTTTTGAATTAGTAATGAGTCATTTCATTTTGAATGGTGTGCCCGTCATCCAAGATTGCGATTCTGCTTATTTTTCAGCTAAGAGGACACGTCTTCTTAAAATGGCCAATTACACTTATTAATTTAATTCTACTGTAAATTTGAGTGATTTTTATCTTAATGGAATGTCTAACACAATGTTTCAATGAAAGAGCGAATTCCTGGTTAGACTCGATTGTTTTTTAAAGGGGTGGCCGACTACTGGGTACAGAATTCTTCTGCATTTCCAGTAGTCGGCCATGGTAGGCCGACCACGGGTTTTAAGCAGTTTGGATGATTTTTCCAGTAGTCGGCCACATACTTAATGTAGCTTTTCATTCTTAATATGGGTTCATCAAATTAAAACTGAATTAACTTATTAAAATACAGCGACAATTTAACTGTTTTGAGTAAAAATACCTTTTCCAAAGTTTATTTTTCTTGAAAAATAGTAATTAAATTGAATGTCTTAACTTCTTTTGACCACCATTTCGACATTTTATTGCTCCTAGTGTTGTAAATTTAATTGAAAATTCTAAAAAAGAGATTTTTAAATACGCATTCGTTAAGTAAAGATTATAAGTTCTAATACTCATCTAGTTATTATCAAATGGTGTTTTAATAGTTTTTCTTATCAAATTTTATCTTAAACTCATGAAATTGGTGAAACGAGTGATTTTACTTCTATTGATACTTATTCGGCAGCTAATAAACGTTCCCAATTATAGGAAATAAGATGCAAAACTTCAATAGTCCCATACCCAAGTAGCACACTTCGTTTTTTAAAGGTTGTAAAATGGTTATTAACGTTGTGACAACGGATTAAAAACGTTTATAAAACGTTTAAACGTTTTTTGTGCTACCTGGGTAGGCTCAAGTTATTTAATGAGTGCCAAGCATGTAGTTATTCTTTCTTTTGCTATTATGCTTAACTTTTTGCTTTACTAAAGGTTCAAGACCCCTGTGCTCTATTTAGGAAAATTGTTTAAAATGTTGGTATATTTTCACTAATGATTCTCCTCAAATGTTTGACTTCTTGAGTTTTCTTCGCTAGAGGATTAGAATTGTGCTGGGTTAATTTCAAAACTACATGGTTACATTGTTGCAAACAAAATTTTGGTTTGTTTTCAAGGTTATTCCTCGTTTACTAATATTCTTGTTGAAAGCTGTAAGATTACTTTCATGACATCCCAAGTTCCATTTACTTCCTTATTTCATCTTACTTCAATTAGTTTAAAACAATAACCTTGCTTCAGTGGAACCTTCTGTGCTAGATGAAGCCTTGATAGAGATTCCTTTCAGCGCATTTTTTAATGTATTTTTACTTGCACAATTTTGGAAGCAATCACATTTCTGAAACTACAGTTTTAGTTTTAAGTTCCGTATGTTGAAATTCCGTTCTAATGAATGTGAACCAGTTAAATGCCGACGTGATTATTGGTCATGAATTGTGTCGACTCTATTATTACGTCTTTATGTTTACATAAACAGTAACGCAGTTTTTCATTTCTTAATTCTTTGGTCATCATCACTAAAAACTGCTGTTCACTGCAAAACTATTCCTGTTTTTTTACTTCCTAGGCAAGAACATTTTGTACATTTAAAAAACTTCGTTTATTTTGTCCCTTCTTGCATCTTTAGTAAGTGCTGATGAAATTATTTTCTTCAGAAGCTTTTTTTTTTATAACTTTCTTTTTGATCTAGACATATCTTTAGACGTTATTCAGGAAAAAAAAAAATACTTTTTTAGTGCGAGTTTTTAAAATAAAACTGTTTTTAGGCAGCTAAAGTATAAAAACATTAATGTCCCGAGAATTCTGTGCTAATTGTACTGTCTAAAATTAATAATGGTAGATTGATAGTTAGAGAAATAAGTAAAGCACATAGTGTATCAAGAAGTACACTAACATGATAATCTACACAGTTGAGTACCAGAGGTACCACGAAAAAATGACCAGACTAAGTATAATGCATCGCTGCGGGCCCGTCATTTAACGTTTTTAGAGGGGGGGGGGTGGCAAAGAATGCAAACACAATGCAATTTCATCGGAAAAAAGCAAACAGCACTCCCATTTATATATTGATTAACTGATTTCTCAAAACCGGGGGGGAGCAATTGACCCCCCTCCTGACCCCCCAAATGACGGGTATAGTTCATTGAAAAGTTTCCCTTTGTTTTGTTTTTTTAATTCAACCCCCTATATCAGATAAGATCAATGAAAATGAAGTGGCCGACTACTGGATTCAACGTGGCCGAGCACTGGGTTTCTGTGGCCGACTACTGGAGCATTTACTAGTGTTGACAACAGCTTGGATTTTAACATAATTTTTTTAAAAAATTCTGAAACAAGTAGGTGATTTACTATCAGAAAGGTTCATTCTAAAGTTTAACCTTGTTTTTGTTGCTGTATTGATAGCTGAAAGCTCTAGGTTAGCCAAGATCCACAAAAGATCTTTTAAATGGCCGACTACTGGAGCACTTACCCTATATGGTTTGCTCAGTACAATCGTTGCACAGGGAAAAAGATCCCATGCATCAAATATCGGAACTACCAGTTTTTGATTCACTCTAAAAAATGGTGGTAGCAGCTCTTCATTTTTATTTTAAAAGTTGCTGTACAAAATGCATTGAGCTCAAGAGTACCGGATTGAGTTAGGTATTATGGGGCTAGTAGTTCTATTGCTTTAAATAAGACTCAGGTAAGATGTGCCCATTGAAGTTGATTGCCCCAGCAAATGCAATACGTAGGTTTGCAGAACAAATGCTTTGCTGACTTTCATACTCAACAATACCAATATTTCCTTGTTCTCTGAATCTACTTCCCAGTTTATGTAAATTGCCGCTTTTATTTCTTCTTATAAATTGTCATTTTCAATATTACATCGTTGGCAGAAAAAATTTTTTGGTAAAAAAGTATGTACCCTCTGGTGCCTAGCGTCCCTTTTTAGGGACGATTTTTCTTTCTTAAATAAAAAATTTATTTTTTACATGATAATTTTTTAATTATTTTTCCTGTCCATTAAACACTATTTGTAACCAGTATACAAAGTATCGTTGAAAAAAAAAATGTCAGGCATTAATGGGTTAATCTGATTAGAAAACATTTTCTATGATTATTATCGATGTTTTTTGCTCTCGATGTTTCTAAAACATTTCTAATTTGCTTTCGCCATTTTTTTTAATTTCATTGATTTTATTATAATTCTTTATGTGAATGTTATAAATTTCAGCAAAAAAAAAAAAAAAAAAAACAAATTATCAAGATATGCGGCCAAAAGTTATATCGTTAATCACCCGTTACACTATCAATCTCGTAGAAGACGTTTTTGATTGTTACCATCGATGTTTTAAGGTCGATGTCTTTTAATGATCACTGTTTCGCGTTCAATGTTTTTTTTTCTTTCGATGTCTGTTTTACACTTTAGCAAAAAGCAGTAAAAATATGCAATAAAAAAGATTCATCTTTAACAGTTGCAATATCTATCGTATTGAAATAGTTTTTTTTTTTTTTTTTTTAAATTACTAACGATGATTTATGGTCAACGATTTTAAATATCGTTGTTTTTGTTTTGCTTTTGAAATTTTTTTTCGATAACGGTGTTTTACATTTCAAAAAAAAAAAAAAAAAAATCATAAAAATATTCGATAAATAAAAGTTACACAGTTAATCAACAGTTGCAGTATCTATCTCGCTAAAAAAGTTTTCTATAATCGACATCTATATCATACGGTTGATGTTTTTCTGGAGACAAAGACGGTAAGGAGGCACAAACACGCAGAGATACTGCAGACGCGTGTTTCGGCGTTACAAGGAGCGCCTTTTTTCAAAGCTCAAACTTTTTTTTTTGCATTGAAAAAGGCGTTCCTTGTAACGCCGAAACACGTGTCTGCAGTATCCCTGCGTATTTGTGATTCCTTAACGTTGTAATTTTCTCTACATCAATAGCACAAAGGTATTTACTAACTTTATATAAAGGTGTGTTTTTAATTGGTTATTATTTTCCTTCTCATAGGTAAATGATATTCATTTCCGGACATAAACATTTTTATAACAAACTAGTTTTTAAGAAACTTTACAAACTTGCATGCTTGTAAGAAATTATTATGAATGTTTTCTAAAATGAATCATGACCACACTTGCTTTATAGGAAGAAACACGTACTGTAGTACGAAAGTAAAAAAAAATGTGAACTTCATAAAAACCTTGCAAAAGTATGCGCGATGAAAAATATCAATTCTTAGACATGGGATCTAAAGTGTCTGGAAAATGGACACTGTTAGGTTCTGCTTTTTTCCCCCCTTATTTCCAACACAAAAAACTGTGTGAGCCGTAAAGTCTTCAGAACTGGTTTTCATATATAAATAGTCCAAAAAAAAAACCGTGAAAATGTAAAAATACACAACATTTAAGATAAGTATACTGAAGCTGAACTGGCCCTGCATTGAATATTTGGTTAGCGGAGAAAAACTTTCGACCAAAATGCTGAATTTAGATTTAAAAACAAAGATACACTGTGCATGTGAGCAAAGGTAGACATAGGTTAAAACTGAAATGCATTTACAGCATTGAAAAGTATTTTTTTTTTTTTTTTTTTTGTAGGAGTGAAACTTTTTAAAGCTATCTCTGAACTCCGGGTTTCATTTATTTATTTCTTCCATATGAAGGGAGGGTCCGGATTAGAGGTGCGACATCGAAGGCAAAACATCGATGTTTCGAAATTAAGACATCGATGGTATTGATACACCGACCAAAAAACATCGATGTTTTCAAATATCGATCTTTTTTATATAAATAGCTTAAACATTTAAATGCATAGTAATACAGTAACTCCCCATACACTGTACATCTTTATAACACTCAATTAGATTTATCTTTTGTCTCCTGAAAAACATCAACCAGTCAATTATAGAATACTGAGATAGATACTCAACTGTTGATTAACTGTGTAACTTTTATTTATCGCATATTTTTATGAAACTTTTTTTGCTGAATTTTAAAACACCGTTATCGAAAAAAATTTCAAAAGCAAAGCAAAAACAACGATGTTTAAAAATCGTTGACTGTAAATCATCGTTAATAATTAAAAAAAAAAAAACTTTATTTCAATACGATAGATATTGCATCTTTAAAAGATGAATCTTTTTATTGCTTTTTGCTGAAGCGTAAAACAGATATAGAAAGAAAAGAAAAATATTGAACGCGAAACAGCAATCATTAAAAGACATCGACCATAAAATATCGATGGTAACTATCTTTTTTTTTTTTTTTTTTTGCCAAAATATAAAACATTGACATAAAGAAAAAAAATAAAAATAAAAAAAAATAAATTAAAAAAAAAAAAAAAGGTGAAAGCAATCTAGAAATGTTTTAGAAACATCGAGAGTAAAACATCGATAATAATCATGAAAAACGCTTTCTGATGAGATTAATATTGAAACTCTTGATTAAGGATGAAAACTTCTTGATATGTCTTCTTATCGCTTATTTTTATCAAGCGTTTTTTACTGGATTATAAAACATCGACATCGAAAAAACATCGAACCCAAAACATCGATGTTGGAAAAGCATCGACCCTCAAACATCGATGGTAAAAACATCGATGTTTCCAAAACATCGACATCGATGTCGCAGACCTAATCCGAATTATTTTTAAGTGATGAATTTCGGGCAGAAAAACTTAAATCTTAGGGCCATGCTCCACATCAGCGTAAAACGCGACCGAAACTGAAGGCAGAAACCGAAAATCCGGGTACTTTCCATAGGAACACCATTGAATCCATTTTACGCTTCTGCCTATTTTTTCTGCTTTACGTCGATGTGGAGCATGGCCCTTAGTCTCTTGCAAATGATTGGCCTTATTGTTTTAATTTTTGCGTCATAAGAAAAGTAACTACGTAACTTCTTTTGTTTTCCGGTAATTTAATTCAGCATTTGTTAGAAATAAGTTATTTAATCAAGTAATTCTAATTTGTTTACCAAATAGTTTATTTTGATGTTTTTTGTTGCTGACAAACGATAAAATAAAAAGAAAATGTTTGACGGCATATTGGAGTAGTATGATACTCGAGTGTTTGACTTTCGACTCTAGATCCCCTCTTTGAAAAAATTGCTGTGTGAGCCACTGGTTTGAACTGGTGACTTTTAGATGATTATATATAATCTGGCCTACTTAATGAAAGAAATACTTTCTTGAAACCAATGCAAAATAAATTTTGATGAGTCACGAGCTTTAACCTTAACGATCATGTTTATGTTCTTTAACGAATTTCTCCAGAAGTGCACTCCTATTACGACAATAATTTGTTAACTGGATAGGCAAAAGAACGCATTGAGGGTAAATCTAGGAAACTAATACAGGGCATTTCATGTTGTCGTATTTTTCACAAAACAGTGGGTTGAAGTTTGCTCCTTAATTTGACTATGCTTCGAAAGTCGGAAGATAAGTTCCAAACATTTTTGGGGCAATATGAAGAATGAATTGAGTTAAAGTATTTTCTTTGATTCTGAATTGAGTCGCTGCGACTTCTCATGTTTATCAAGACGACTTAGAAGGCACACAAGGACACTTAT
>JAXGGA010010403.1:0-47020 GCA_038373865.1 Uloborus plumipes | reverse complement strand
TCGGTATTTAAAGGAAATCTGTGAAACCATCAACTCCGGAAATTGCAGCGAAAGTCGTCTAAGAGAGCCCCCGGAAATGTTGGCCCCTCAAGATGGCTTACAACTGCAAATAGAATTCTCAGACTCTATATAGCCTATGAGGATCCATTTGAGACATTAGTTACAGTAAGGTCATTCATTTTGAAAATATATGCTCCCAAGTTGTTCCAGATCAAAACAAAACTTTCTGTAATCTATGGTGCGCAGCATTTGCACCAAACAATCTTTCTTTCGCGATATCTATCGAAAGATTTGAAAGAAATAATTCACCCTGTTCTTGAACGAAACGGGTTTTTTTGGTCACTCAGACAATGTCCTGATGTCAATGCTAGCTGACGACAGATATCACATAAAGAAATTAGCTCTTCAAAGAATTCTAAAAGCACGTAAAAATAAACATACTGCTTGTACTTCTACTACTGCAGTGGATATTAACATCCAAATTTTCAATTTGCCAAACTTTGACTTTTACGCGACAGATTATGTCGATTTGATTAAGTGGGAAAATGTAGCAGAGCCTCCACTGACTGAATGCTTTAGTGACACCATACTTTTAGAAGCAATAGAAAACCCAGCAATCATTACAAGAGTTATTCTACCAGTTATCCGGAATTTTCCTTGCCACACTCAAGCTACAGAAAGAATAATAAAAGTTGTCACAGAAGCCTCTGCTGCTGTGTGTGGACCCCATAACAGAGACGGATTTATAAGAAATCGTCTGAAGTCGCGAAGGCTCATGCCAGTCTTCAACACGAAGAGTGATTACTGTCCCCTGTAATTCCGATGGTATTTTAAGTTCAGAAAGTTTTAAATGTATGTAGATTTTTTCTTATCATCATCTAGTATGATTTAAATCATTCTAATAAACATTTCTTTGAATTAAAATGCTTCTTTTACTTTGGTAAAAAACATCGTGACCTTTGCCATTAAAAGGTTTTATTAACAAAATCTAACAACGCTTGCGGCAGTGCAGCTAACCTTATTTTTTCTTTTAAATCCCTTCTACCTCATCGATGTTCCTTAAAACATATTTTCTAAAAAGGTAGACTCTGAAATTATATTAAAAAATTTTTTTTGATTAACTTTTAATTTTTACGAAAAAAGCCTTAAATTTCTGGAGTTCAACTCCCTTGCAAAAGCTCGTGACTTGAAATTCAGCTTTTTATTTTAGTTTTTAATTAATCTGCATATTGTGGACATCTTACCCACATAAGTAGAACTTAAAAATCTAAAAATAAAAATAATTGATTAATTTCGATTTTTTGACAAAAAAAGCCTTAATTTCTAAAATTCATCCCTCTTGTGGCAGTTCTTAACTTAAAATTAAATTTTTTATTTTATTTTTTCATGAATCTGTGTATCATAGACCATCTTACCACATAGGTAGAATTTAAAAATCTAAAAATAAAAATAATTGATTAATTTCGATTTTTTGACAAAAAAAGCCTCAATTTCTAAAATTCATCCCTCTTGCGGCAGTTCTTAACTTGAAATTTAATTTTTTATTTTATTTTTTCATGAATCTGTATATCATAGAACATCTTTTCCGCATAGGTAGGATTTAAAATTCGGAAAAAAAAAGTAATTTCGATCCACCCTAATGTACATTGTTAGAGATAGACTAGGGTTCCGTGACCGTGAGAAAATTCTAATTCATCGAAGGGCGTGGCAAATCGTTTTTTAAACCCGTTCAGATTTTGTTCTTTTCTTTCAGGATGAGCTCTCCTAAAAGTTCTTCTGCCAATACTTTTGGTGTAGAAAAGGATGTAGAATTAGTTGAACTGGAAAAAGAAGATAGCGAAGCTGCAAATGAAATTATAAAGCGTAAGGTGCAGCGGAGCTGGCAGACTTCACGTACTACTGCGGAGCTAAAACAAGTACATTTCTCTCATTTTTTTTTTAAATCTATTTTACACCTGCACTTTTTCTTCCATATAGTTTAAGTTCTTTTCCTTGTACTACTGTTGATATTTGTAAATTAGCTGCTTACGGCGGGTTGGTGAATAGTGCCTTCGGTCTTGTATTTTGGGGTTTCAGAGTAGCACACCTCTAGAACCATTTCATTCCCAGCAGTGTTCTTCGGGGTCTTCGTCTCTTTTCCCTGCGGTGATCATTAATCAATGAACAGTGGGGCCGTGGTGGCCCGATCGGTAAGGCATCGGACTCGTGTCCGGAGGGACCCCGGGTTCGATCCCAGCCGATCAAAGATCCACCGCCTTGATTAATGGTGGCTGGGAGGCGTTAAAAATGTCGTGGTCACAAAGTCCTCCAAGTGAAACGATACCTCTGGGGGTGCTGGGCCTAGGGTTTACTCGACCCTAGGTTCTGGTTCAAAATTAAGAACAGAGCGCCCTTCAGGACCCTATCCCGGTTAAACCACGAAGCTGTGGTAGGTACGGGGGACCCTGTAGGTGTGAAATGAAATCAATGAACAGTGAATAAATTTTCAGCCCTGCGACATCTTGAACTGATCCATTCGATATCAGAAGAGGCACGCCAAGGTTTTTTTTAAAGATCGACTTTTTCCTCCGTACCGAGTATCAAAAAACTACTCAACCCTTTATGCCCCGACGGGAGGCTCAGAGGTCCCGCTTGTATTAATTTAGTATATTATGAATCCTAAATGGCTGTAATCATGCTGAAGCTTTCAAGTAACACTCCTTGGACTTCGCTAAGGGGGGGAGGACGCCGACAGATGGTACCTGAGATCAGAAACAGTTTTCTAAAGCACCCTAAAGGCGTATGGTGCGTTAGACCCTACTGATTTTCAAAATTTTTGTAATTAATTTGAGGCATAAAGGTAACTATTCGAATTATTCGCCATCATTGCTTGATATTCTACAAAGCTACAAGTTACTCGTATTTCAGCTTTGAGAAATTAGAGAAAGAGAGATAGATAGAGGGAGTAGAGAGAAGAAAAAAGTGTAGGTGGAACGAACTCTAAGGCAGGAATTCAAGTGAAACGCGGACGATCGCAACTCACCAATGCAATCGCAAATTCCCAAATTTGGATAAGTTGCAATCGCTATGCTAGAATACAACTTAACAAGGCACTGACGTCACTACGGGCGGAGCCAATAAGAGGTCACAAGCAGTCAGCGATCTCCTCTTAATCGCCAAGTTGGCTGTGACGTTTTATCTAGCTCGTTTTTCATAGGCAAACGTCACGCTGACGTCACGATGTTTTTGTCAAGAAACGTTCTAATGTAATTCGACTTCCAGTAGCGATTGCAATTTGCGATCGCCTCGAAGCGATTGCAATGGTGTTTCACTTGAATTCCTGCCTTAGAGCGACATTTGTTGAAAAAAACATGAGAGTCATCAATAACTCAATGGTCATTCTGTTTAGTTGCATTCCTGACCAGGTGGCTTTAAAAGTTCTTCCAACGCCAGAAGATAGCTTTTTACTTTTAGTTTTACCATCTTAACCAAAAAGTCCTTATAGTAAGTCAGGGTACAATGCCCCACCTAAACGGAAACACTTATAAATTGTTGCATTTATGAAAAATGGGGAATAATGCCTGATACTTTTCCTAATGAACTTCTAGATGCTGTGTTAAATCGATCAGCACTAACAAATGCGAAATAAATTGGAGGGGCAAGTGGATAAAGGTGATATGTGACAATTTTTGAAACTTACTATTGACCATGGATGAAGGTGATAAGTCCGTCAGTATAATGTCCCCTTAGTCACAGAAATAGTTGGTAACTAAGAATAAGACTCCGTTTTACACGTTAAGAAAAATCCATTAAAAAAATAACACAACATTTTTTAAAAAGCTTTTTTAGAAATAAAAGAAAAATGTCACATATCACCTTTATCCACTTGCCCCTACAATTACTTATTAAGCAGAAGCGAAGTTGTCAATGCGACCCTCGTGATAGCTAGGCATTTCTCTCCACTCTACCGGGATGCAATCCCCTACTTAAAATGGCGTTACAAAACTTATTCTAATCTATATAAAAGTGGTAGTAATTAGCTAAATTAATGAATCGTTATACTGTGCAACGTAACAAACATTAAAATTAACTTTAAGTTATGAAGATGGGGTTTTACATGATTTTGTCTTATACTCATAATAATCGATAGAAAACGGTAAATTATTACTGGACGTTATACTAGACACTTATGTGCAAATCGCTGTCTCTGAAAAAATTCCTACCAGTATACTGTGTGGGTGCTTTTTGGCACTGGAGCGTTTTACCAGACTGCGCATGTAATTATGAATGCGCAAGGGCGGATCCAGAAATGTTCCAAGGGAGAGGCGATTGATTTTTTTTTCTTACTTGCCCATTTTTTTCGCCATGCATCCTTGTTAACACATGTAAATTACAAATATTTTGGTCTTCTATTTCGAAAAATTTCCCGATCAGAGCCCTGAATATCCGAACCCTTTCCCTTTTATTAATCAAAGAACAACTAAAGTTGCCTTTTTCGAACTACACAATCTTAAAACTGCTGGATAAAAGTTCCTCAAGGGAGGAGCGATCGCCCCCCATCGCCCCTCCCCTCCCTTGTATCTGCCCTTTGCTGAATAGCTATATTATTTTTCTGTAACGTATTCCATATATTTTGCAGAAATATTTCCTCAAGACTCTTGGTTACGACAGTGAGGAAGACGATGATGATGACTTCTTCCCTGAGGACGTCATCATTCCCAGCCGACACACGGGAAGCGAATTCCTCAATTTTTTCTATGAAGGATATTCTGAAGATGAAGAGAATAGCCTCAAAGAGAAAGGGGAAATCGGCGGAAAATGGATGCTGTTCCTGGATAGGAAAGAAGAAGACGAAATCACTGGTCTAACAGCACTTGATGAAGCCTGGCATAAGATAATGCACTTGGGGAATTACCAAAGTACCGGCGTATTTTGGGCAGCATGCTCTACAGCCCTAATAGGTCCTCCATGTAGAGCACCAAATGTCAGCAACGGGGTCATTTGCTGCTTCACCCCAGATTATACAAATAAAACTCAAGTGAAAAAAGCTGCCGACAGTATCAGACAAACAGTCGTATATCCACAACCGATGTTTTACAAAACCGACAAGAAAACCCAACTTGGGAAGTACAGGCATTTAGGTCATAAATATCTGTCAGTGTATAAGCATACTCCGAGCAATATGCTTTACGAACGCAGCGAAATTGATCACATGTGGTACCCGGTAAATTTAGGACAACGGACGTGAAAATGAAATGACGATTTAACAACAAGCAGCACGATACCTAAATTTAATGGCGAAAATGAAAATGATGAAACATTAAATGATTGCCCTTAACCTGATGTTGAAGGCCAAAACTGAAATCGAGCGATATCCAGCAGTGAAAAACAAACAAAAATAAATAGTAAAAAATGCAGTTTTCTGTTTACAATTATTAGATTTGAGAAAAGTGGAAAGTGGGGTTTTGAGATGGGAAAAATCAGAGTCCATCGGTCTGTCTGCAGCTCCCCACTCAATAACTTTTGAATAAACTCAGATTTGAACAATTTTTAGTTTTTGTTCGAAAAATCTTGTCTGGGACATCTCCACTCACGTATTTGAACTTTCGATTTGAACAATTTTTCATTCCAGTTTGAACCGTTCAAATACCCCAACCTCCGAGGGAACAGTCCGATTTGAAAAAAATTTTTTTTTTGTTCGAGAGTTCTCTGTGAGGATACCTCGTTCCTGAATTTGAATTTACAATTTGCGAAATTTTTTGTTCAATTTTGAACAGTTCAAAACAATCTGTTTCTCCTAATAACTTTTGAGTGAAAAATGCGATTCCACACTTTTTTTTTTTGTATGGCATATTTCTTTTCTAGAAACCAAAATTATATTTTAAAAATATATGGATGATGCAGTGGTCATTGCAGTCTTAGACAATTAAGACCATATTGATCAGATGATAGAATGTTGATATTGGTAAATAGGAAAGTAGGCTCGGGGGGTTTAAGTTCGTGACACAGGTCTTGCCTTCTTTGTTTCGAAAACTGCAAAAAAAGATTCTGCTATTGAGGTGTTTAGTTTTATATGGGAAATTTCCCAGGCACCTTATAATTGTACTGTCTGTTTGCGTATTGTGCGCCTGGGAGCCACTGACGCTTCTATCTGAAAAAGGGGAGATAGGTTTTGGATGCGCACTACCCGATGCCTTCAGCCTTTGTTCGCTTACTACTTCCTCGTTGCTCCCCCCCCCCTATTTCGAGAAAGTCCGAAGAGACTTGGCGCGTGCGCAGATGAGGCGGAGGTCGCACGAAATAATTTTAGACAGTATTGTATGTTGCTTCGCTTCAATAAGTATCTGTCGTAATCAGTAAATGAATACAAAAACCAAATGATGTAAAAAATATTTAATCAGAAATTTTAAAGATTTCAAAATATAATTATTTACAACGAAATGAAAATGAAATCGTATAGTAATAGTAAAATACGTTTGAAGTAGTTAAAATAACATAAAAATACAAGACGTTATGAAGTTCATGAAATCTTCTTGTACGTTTACATACGCGAGGATACATATATACAAATATAATAAATTCACAAGTATATAAGAAACATAGGTCGAGGGTTTGCCGATATATTTTTTGCAGAAAAAGTCTGGATTTTTTTCTTAGATCATTGGAAATACATTTCTAAAAAAAATTCTTGTGGAATACACTAATAAAATTAATCACATTCTTTTTTTATTTCTGTTCACATATATAAGTTCGTTTTCCAGTTGTCCTTATTGGAAAAGATTTCTACGAAAACTTGAACGAATTAGAAAAGTAGTTGCTATGCATTTATAAAAATGAGGTCCATTTGGCAAATTGTCTGATGCCTCGAATGAAAAGTATCCCAAAATTAGCACACTATCGTTGGAAGATGGATGCGTTCCATCTAGGTCATATTCTTATAACAATTTGAGGCACATTAACTTATCGCACCCTTGCAAGAGAAGTGACATAAGGCGAAAAATACTAACTTTCGGTTTTAACAGATCAAAACATTGTGTTTTTTCATGTGGAAAAGTAACACATCTGAAATTTTAATAGTTTTCTCAAGCTAGCGCTAATAGTGACGTAAGTCAAATTAAAATTTAAATATATAAATTTTTAAAACATAGGACAATCTAAAAAAGAAGTACTATACTGCCATGTTTAGCACAGAAGTGGTACCTGTACTTTTTAACAAAGTTGAGTTATGGTCACTAGGTTGTTCTTTGTTACTTATTTTACCTAAATGCAATGTTTTATGATCATTTGAGGACGGGAATTATTTAAAAAAAAAATTCTGAAAAAGTACTTCCTCAATCAAATACATAGAGGCGCAAAACTATAAACAGCAATATCTCAGTTTGAGATCGTCTGCAGATACCACTTTTGCGCTTAGCACCGCAGTATACAGCAAACAAGTTGCTTGTACATATACTGTCGGCCCCGCTTAATCGAATACTGTCGGTTCCAAGAAATTTTATTCGATTAAGCTTGGGAACATTCTTTTACCTTTCCATTTTAACAATTTTAGTCTCAAAACGTAGTAATAACAAAGAAATAACTATATAAAAAAATATTTAATGCTATTGGTAAAAAGATTTTGAAATAAGAAAAGTTAACAACAAAATAGTATAATAATGGAGTAAAAATATATTGTACGGTCATATGAAAATCATAAAAAAGTAACTTTGTTTTTCGCCTTTCACTTTTATTTTCTGAAACAGTCCACAATAGTGGTTTGTTTGCTCCAAGGTCTTGTGAGAACACTTATTTTATTCTACATTTTTCTTGGCAAAATTTTTTGCAAAGGAAGATAAAAATATTATTCAATTATTCGGGGAAATTATTCGATTAAGCGGGATAATTAATATTGTGAATATGGGGAAATGTTCGGTTCCAGACGGTTTTATTCACATAAGCGGGGTATTCGTTTATCCGTTACCCGATTAAGCGGGGACGACAGTATTTCATTGAAAAATAACAATGAATATTCATTGCAAAAGACTAGCAACAGCGAACCAGTAAGAAACCACTGGTTTTCATTTTACTCTACTGTAAAATTATCCAATTCTTGTGTCACTTTTCTTACAAGGCTGCGTTATGATTTTCGAATGGTTCTGCACAATTTGATTGAAGATTATGAACCCAGCAAAGATATTTTATGACATTTTTCCGTTTAATGAAGCAGAAAATTCTGATGCGGTCAACATCAGTATCAGATGAAGATGTTCAGTTTTGTCCTTGCTGTTAAGTCGAGGATTTTCCCCTGAAGACGGCGGCCACTTCTTCCACAGTTTTGCCCTTCGTTTCCGGCACTCGGTTGTACGTGAAGAGCCAGAACATTGCCAGCAATGCAGCGAAGATGAGGAACGTATACTCGCCAATCATTTCCTGTTGAGTAAAAAAGGAGTTTACCAAAAATTGTGGAACAATGCAATGTTTTTACAAAAAAAAAAAAAAAATATTCGAAATTCAAGCGAAAATAATGTTTATCTTAAGAAATTTTTACGTCAAATAAAATTTTCAACTAAGAAATAAGTACTGTCTGATTTTCTTAGGCGAAACCTTTCGCGTATTTACGCATGCGTCAGGTCTTCTCTGACCTTACCAAAATAGGGGCAATAGGCAAGATAAAAAGAGGAGGAATAATAAGAAGCATTTTGAGCCGTATCAAACAACGTGGAACGATGCTAATTTCAAATACATAGTTTAGTTGAAAAGTTCGGAAAGTTCCCACTTGCATACCATCACCCCTTTTTTAAGTGGAATGGTTCGCGAGTGCTAGGTGCGGCTTTCACGGACAGACAGTATTCCATTTTGCACGATGCATTCTAAAAATAACTGCATATGTGAGGGTGGTAAGTATTTTTAGGCACAAAATATTTTTGATGCTGTTCATGCAAACATTCTGCTGTTTGGGGGAGGGGGGGACAATCGTATAGTTGGGACGAACCTGCCCTGCCATCGTTGTAATGCTATGATTAGGATTTGCTTATCCTTCGCTAGAGTCCCTGCATAAAAGCTATACAGTGACTCTAGATTTAGCAGTGCTGCCCCGTTGGGTTTGTATCAACCATTTTTACAGAAGATTTTGATGAAAAGGTTTGGTCATTCGAACTTTTTTTGGAAGTTATAACAATATTTTTAAAAACATTTTCCGGGTGTGTTTGGAACATTTTTTCTAGAGTGGGGATTTAAGATTTCGACCAAACTCTCATGTATTAAAAAAAGTTGTCAAAAATTTATTTCGTACTTTTCTTCAATGCAGAGTAAACGCGTAAGAAAAATCTTTGTTCAAGAAACATTTAAAAAAAAATAAGGCCCTATATAGACGAACGAACGCATCAAGATTAAGTTTGACTACTTTGGATCTAGATCGTGTTTGAGTGGTTTCCTTTTCTGGCGAGTTATCGCGTTTTAGTTCCTTTCCGCATGAATTTAAAGCTTGGCGATGTCCCGAAACTTTGCTCTGGTAACCCTAGCTCTGCAACAATGAAAAGTGAAAACAAAAGTAAATGAATTGGATCCAAAGTGGTAAAACTTAAGCTTGATGCGTCGGCCTGTCCATATAGCCACTCTAAAAAAACTACTGCACAGAATGATACGTCACAGCGTTAAAAAGCGTTATAGAGGAAAAAAAGAAAGCATCAGCCCGACATGAAATTATAAACTAATTTAAACCAAATGTGACAAAGTTTGCCATAAAAGAGTCAATTGTCTCCAGATATAAGTTGAAGTGAAGATAGTTACAGTGATCGGGAGGAAGCCGAGGCTGACGATGAAGTTGGCCAACCAGTTGACAGCGACTGCAATGCTCGTCGCTATCGGTCTTGCGCCCTGCCCGAAAAGCTCCGCAACTAGAAACCATGGAATGGAACCTGCGAGAGGAAGTTTTAATTCTTAGATAACCAGCTAATACTTATGTAGTTGTGTAATGATTATTTAAAATATTACAATCAACATCGAAAAACTAAAAGAAATTGCGCACATACTGAAGCAAAAACATTGGCATGACTCGCATATGATGTTTTTCTAAAGGTAATTTTTGAAAAACAAAGAATCATTTACCTGGCCCGCTTGCAAACATTATTATGAATCCAATGATGCACACGATGCTGATATAAGACAGCCAAGGAGCTTTAGACTAAAGAAAAGAAACAAAGCCATAAAACATGTGACTTCACTACACTCAACATTAACATAACATTTTATCTTTATTAAAATAGTTAATGCTTTAAACTAAGTTTTGCATCTTTTAACTAGGGAAGCACCGATAAGTAAATTGACCGATTAATCATTAATCGGCTGTTGATAATCCGCCGATTAATCTGCCGAGCCGTTTAATGAAAAGGATAATTGTTTTTAATACTACCAATTTCACCATCACCGTTTTTTTCTTTCTTTTGTAATTTCAAGTTAGAAACTAATTAATTTATGAATTTTCACATTATTATCAATAATATTACATTAACACATGATAAATTGTCCTGGTTAACTAGACATGAAAATTAGTTGTGTTACTAGATAGGGATGCACCGATAAGCAAATTGGCCGATTACCGATTAATCGGCTGATGATAATCGGCCGATTAATCGGCATAGCCGATTAGTGGTCATGAATAATATTCTTAATGCTACTAATATATAAATCACTTTTTTCTTTCACAATTTCGATTTTAAGAATAATTACTAATTTATTTCTGAGTGGCTAATTATTTTTCTCTGTTTTTCTAATTTTCATTAAATAATTTCATAAAATTTCTTTGAGCAAGTTTTGCTTATAAACTTACATTATGTTAACTAGACATGAAAATTAAAAAAATAATAGTGAGGATGCTGTGGTGAAAAGGCTAATTTAGGAGCATTTTAATGTTTTTTTTTAAATTATTGGTCGCCACTTAATTCAAGACTTTTACTCTGTGTGAAATTCGTACGGTTACCTAAAAGCACTGCTAAAGGAGAAAAATATCGACGCATGAAAAATGTTGCAACAGAGTATATATCTAATGTGTTTATAGATAATTACATTTATTTACTGGTAACAAATTTATTTACCATAATTTTTGTTAAAGGTACACTTAAAAAAGTGTATTTAAGAAAATATTTTTTTCACCGATTAATCGGCCCAATTTTGCCGATTATAAATAATCTGCAAAGTGGCCGATTAATCGGTGCATCCCTATTACTAGAGTCTATGTTAATGAGGCATGAAAATAAAAAAAAAAGAACGAAAAAGAGGGGACGGGAGTCTGATGAGCACTTCAATTTCAGAGTGCTTTTAATGTAAGAATGAAGGCTTTCACGGCCGGTGTAAATATTAGTTAAGGATTCCAGGCTGTTGTGCCGTGGTCTGAATGGCTTAAATCCATACGTTTCGATCGCAACTGTGGCGGTCATCTTCAGTGGGTGTCATTGATTAATTTGGCGACTGATGCGAAATTTCGAACTACTGCAAGATTTTCTTGCAGAAGAAAGAAATCAATCTTTCAAGAAATCTTGCAGCATTTCGAAATTTCGCATCAGTCGCCAAATTAATCAATGACACCCACTGAAGATGACCGCCGCAGTTGCGATCGAAACGTATGGATTTAAGCCATTCAGACCACGGCAAAACAGCCCGGAATCCTTAACTAATATTAATGGGTTAATTTAAATTTATTTTTCAATTTTTCGCAGCAATTTAATTCAATACTTTTATTCTTTGTGAAAATTAGAGGTTATCTGAAAGCATTATAGTGAGGAGAAAAGCATCGCAACTTAAAAAATATTACAACATTGTCTTTGTTCATTTATTCAAAATGGGAGAATCAATTTATTAAAACTTTATATCAACTGTGAGGATTATTATTACTGTTATTAAAATTATTCAGTATAGTTTCTTAGTGAAGATGTGCTTTAAAAAATATTTAAAGAATATTTTTTCCGACGATTAATCAGCCCAATTTTGCCGATTATTAATAATCGACAAAGCAGCCGATTATGGTCGATTAATCGGTACTGCCGATTACTCGGTGCATCCCTACTTTCCCTAAAGAAGCCAAAAACTGACTTTTTAGGGTTTCATCAGCTCAAAACAATGCGAGGGAAAAGATCCGAACCCTTTTGCATCCCTTTTAAGTCCACAAAAATAGCCTGAAATTACGTTTTTAAAGTTTGAACTTCGAAAATACTTTCCTGAGAGAGTCTTCTAACCCATAAGCTTAGTCAAAACGCAAATTGAAATTTAATTGGTATTTTTTAAAAAGCACATTTAGAGCCTTCACAGCCTCTGCTCCTTCGATCGCTACAGGGGTGCCCATTTACCCACCTCCCAAATTTTTCACAACCCTCTTATGCTTTTAATTTTTACTTTAACCCCTATTTTTTATTTTATTTATTTTTTAAATATTATTTATTTTTTTAAATTACAATAATTTTTTTTAAATATATTATTAATTTTTTAAAAATACTAATTATGCGCAGAATAGAATCGCTTTTTTCCCTTTCCAGACATTCCAAGCACACACACAAAATAAATAAAAAAATAAAATAAATAATTTTAATTAAAAAAAATGATGAATAATTTTTATTAAAAAATCAGTAAATAATTTAAATTGAAAAAAATTAGTTTCAAAAAATCCCCCCGTGTGAGCACCCCTGAATCTCCAGAAGAGAGCATTAATTTAAGTGTTCAGCTTCCAAAAACAATTTGCCCCCTGGCTTTGCGCCCTAATTGCCGCCACGGAATATATACGATTTTCATACTCGTGCATTAAACAGTTTCGTTTTCGCGATTGCAATTTTTTACAGTTACTATTTTTCTCGAAATTCTAATCGCTGGAAAATCGCGTATTGTAGAGAATTTCACTGTTTTGAGGAAATTTCGAGAGATGTTTACTTCATCGGGAGCTTTGGAGAAATCCCAGAAAATTCTGGAGAGAGTTGGCAGCTATGATAGCGGTTGATTTCTTCTAAGGAGATAAAAGGTGTATTATTGGCATAGAATTGAGTAGGATCACCATCGCAGCAAGACTGCGCCAATACCAATCTCGTGTTGCTGTTGTCTTCCGACAGCTAGACTGGCAATGTCGGGGTGCACTGCTTCACTTTCATAACTGTACCATGATTTGGTGGAAGTCCGACTTCCACAGTACACGTGTGCCATCGGGACCCGTTTATAGGATAGGCAACCTTTCACAGCCCAACAACACATTCACACAAAGAAAGGGCAAGGACATAAGACAGTAAGTACGTCCATTCCCGAGCCGAGATTCGAACTCTGGACAACTGAATCCCTGTCAAACTTATCTAGACACCATTGTCTAAGATCCCACTAGAGTTGACTTTCTATCAGAGTTTCCTTCAACTATTAACATTAATGAAGAGTAAAAGTTTCGAATAAAACGCTAAAGTAAAAGTTTCTTTTTGTTTCAGATTCCTAATAAAGGTTGTCAGGGGCCTAAGCTGCCTAGGTGTTTTTTAAAGTTGTTAACATAAATGGAGAGTAGAAGTTGTAAATAAAACGACAATATAGGGTTGTCTACCCCTTTCGGATCCCTTACCAGGGTTTGTCAGGGGCTAAGAAACTCGATGAGGGTAAATCAGACATTTTTTGGCACCTTTTACCCCGACAACCCTGCTTAGGGATCTGAAACAGGTAGAAACTTTTACTTTATCGTTTTACTCGCAACTTTTACTCTTCATTCATGTTAATAATTTTAGGAAATGCGATGAGGGTAAGTCAAACCTAGTGGGATCCTGGACTATCGACGAGGTGGCCGGCACACCAATCGCATCTCGAGAGGAAACGAGCTCTCACAAGGTCGAGCGACACTCACCGTGAGGGCCATGCAGACGGTGAGGACCAGTATGACGACCATCATGCCGGCCAGTCCGATGAGGTGCAGGGTCCGGCGGCCGGCCTTCTCGACCAGTACCATCGAGACGATGGTCATCAGGACGTTGATGGTGCCCATGCCGAGGGTGGCGTAGATGGCCACCTGCTGGCTCAGCCCCGCGTTCTTGAAGATGTCGGTGGAGTAGAAGATGACCTGCGAAAAAGCATGGCGTTCTTTTAAAAAATGTGTTATGTTAAAATCATTTGCGTATATGAGAATTTTTAACGCATGTAGAGGGTAACAGAATCAAGCATACCCAATTTGAGCAGTCTATTAACCCGAGAAAGATTGCGCGGGCACACAGTCACCCAATTCTTATCCAAACACCTGTCGCCAGATAAATATTTATATGTAATCATTCACACTGTCAGTATCCTCCTATCTGGTATTTTCCCGAAGATAATTAATGCACTTATTTATAATTCAAATGTGTTTTTTCTTCTAATTTGTGGAACATTTTAGATAAAACTGATTGGGACTACTCATTTACTACGCGTGATCTTTCGTCACTGTTAGGTGCGTGACATCTGCCGGATTAAGAAAGTTATGAGAGTGATATTCACGAAATTTATTTGCTGAATTCTTAGTTTAACGCAAATTTAATTTTTTTATGTCTGACGCTCCTGCCCTTTTTGACAAAAGGAAACATGACATCTCCATATAAGAGAAGACACAAGCTATTCTCTGGTATGCAACGCAGAGCACAAATCCGTAATAACAGTGCAAAGAATATGCAATACACCGCCAACTCTGCTATTTCAATCCATGGACTGCAGTTTCGTGCTTATTATGCACTCATCAGCATGGAATACGAAACTGGCTGAGTTGGAGGCAAAAATCCTCTTATAAAGCAAAGAGAACCGAAAAAAAACTGGTAGCTAATGTGAAATTAGAACACTAGCGAGCGACCGCACTGCAGTACATGGATCGAAATAGCCGAATTGGAGGTGTATTGCATGTCCCTGCCTTAGCCCTTGCTTAGAGGCGGTTACTCACTGCTTTATAGTGCAAACAATGTTTTGAAATACTCATGAGTGGTTTTTCTAATTTTTATGTTTTAGCATGAAATTTTTAGCATAGTGGTTTTTATAACAATTAAGAAAGCCAAAATTTGGGTATTCATATTCAGTTGTTGCTTTATTTATATTTTCAAGTAGTAAAATGAAGATGTTTTTTAGATTCAAGTTTGTGGCGTAAACTTACCCCCAGTACGAGGCAAGTTTACGCATCAAGTGGGGGCACGTTTACGCAGATTATTTAAGATGCCAAGTAGTTAGTGAGATATATTTAATCAATCAGAAATGTTTTATTGTTAACTTAAAACACTGTTTTGAAATAAACCAAAACTGAACTGAAAACATAAGACTAATTGCTAATCAAAAACAAACTCCTTAGTCAACTTCATCATAACTTTCAAAAACAAAAAAAAATTACATTTGCACATTTGTCATGGAACCACTTTTTTCATTTAAGCCAGTGGTTCTCAACGGGGGCGATACCGCCCCCCGGTGGGCGGTGAGACGATGTTGAGGGGCGGTGAACATGTTTTGGGCGGAAGGGGGGTGGTGGACTAAATTTGGGCGGTAGGAGGGCGGTGGGTATGTTTTTAAATTTGCTTGAGGGGACATATTTTCGGTGAGAGCGGTAGAAACCTTTTTCTCATAGATCGGTAAGAATATAGCTTTAAACTTTATTATCTGGGGTTATCTTCGGAACCCTTATCGTTTTCCGAACGTCAGCACAGATAGCCCAAAACTAGCCAATAGCACTTAAATTTTAAAAACGTTTTTAGAGGTGGGTCCACACCTTCATAGTTTTACTATCTAAAATAGCCTAATATTTTGTTTTATTGATGTCCATTTAAAAATTGTTCGAGAAAAGCTCTAAATTCCTCACCCTTTCCTGCTCAACTTCCTTAGATAGCCAAAAAAAGAAAAAGCTTACAAAATCATGTTTTGAAAACTTCACTTTTAAAAAACTTCCGGGGTAAAGATCCAGAACACCCACCTCTTTCTCTAACAAAACCATACATAGCTTAAAATTTTGTTTTTAGACATTTGAGTCGAAGAGCTATGGAAACCTTCATTCTGAAAGACAGCCTAATGATTTTTCAAAAATAATTACGGGAGGGAATCTCGAACTAGACTCATACTCTGTCCCTAATCATAAGCCTAGAACTACGTTTTTAGGTACCTAAAAAATTCTAGATAGAGTCTCATGTTTGGTTGCCAGACATGACCGACATTTTGTGTTGTTAAAGCATCTCCCTAACAACACCAAACGTAGTTAACAAATGCGTTTTTCAGAGTACAATGTGAAAAAACTTCCGTTGAAAATTCCAGAGCCTTTACCACCAACAAAAATAGTTTAAATTCAGGACTTCAATTTCAGAGAACACCGAAAGGAACTCTGACCCCCTAACATGACTAAAATTAACCTTAAAATAACTTTCAATTTTGAAAAAAAAATCATGAGGGATCTTTTTCTCCCAAACTTGCCCAAAATTACGTCGATTTTAAATGTTACACTGGTGTACCTGAATCTAACTCTTAACACCACAAAACCTAAGATTAAAGGAACTGCATTTTTAAGACTCCATTTTCAAAGCAAGAGCGGTCTTTATTCTGATATCCTATCTAGAATTCAAAGTCAGAAAATACTCAACAAGAATTTCTCTAAATTGAACTTTTGTTGCAATTTGTAAATTTGACTTATTTCATCCCCCCCCCCCAGTTAAAATTTGATTTATAATCTTTAAGGATGACATGTACGGGCTTGAGTTTCAAATCTTTGTCCCGCTTGGGAAAAATCAAAAGGCCGCCTTTGTTGTTGACCATCCGCAGTAAAATATGAGTATATGTAATAAATGAGGTTTGTAATAAAAATGAGGGATGCATTATGCATAGTTGCAACTAAATAAGAGCAACACGGTTTGGGATTGGACTGTTTGTAGAACTATTTGAACGTAGTATATTTCTCAAAATATATTGGTTTTCAAATAAAAATATTGAAAACAGCGCACTTTCATTTCAAACCTCTTTGTTACCTATTTACGTTCAAAATCGGTCACTCATTCAATGGAACAGTTGTAGGATTTTGGTTGATTCTTAGACACGAAAGAGGTCTTTTTAGAGGAAAAAAACTGCCCGATAAAAATAAAAAAAAAATTATGCTTCTAAGTTTTTTACCCTATAGTAATTGTTCAACTATCTATTTGGATAAAATTAGAGTTAAAACGGTCAAGAAAAGTACCTTTCCTTCTCCCCCTCTTCCGTTCCACAACCGTCCTCAAAGGGGGCGTTGAAATCATTTTCATTCCTAAAGGGGGCGGTAGCTTTAAAAAGGTTGAGAACCACTGATTTAAGCCATTGAGCCCAGTTTGACCAAAGATTTCCTAACTTAAGAAATAGATTCCGATATCGACGAAACTTTACCACTCACCGCATTAATTCCAGAAAGTTGTTGAGAGCACATGATGACAACAGCAATGACCAGAGGCTTCCGCAGCATGCTGTTGGTATACATTTCTTTCAACGTAACCTATGCAGAAAGTGAAGAACACATTTCGAAATTATCACCACTGAACAGAATAAATGTTCATGTTAATATAGCATTAGGAAATGAGGGCTTACTTTAGGAACTAACTTTATTTGCTCGTATTCTGCCCTCATTTCATCCATTTCGTAATGAATTTCATCAGTGCCTCGCAACCATTTCAATGCTGAAAAATAATATATAGAAAGAGAGCATTATTTGAATTTTAAACAATTAGATTTATAAAATTAAATTGACCTGTCAAATAATTTATTTTGTTGAAACAAGTTCGTCGCACCTTCAAACTTTCCTTTGCAACTCATATTCCGATCTTGATGAAAACACAATTAGTCTAGTAAACGAAGATCAAAATTAGGATGAAAAAAACAAAAAAGAAAATTTAGTTTTAAAAATTGGCACAGAGGTACAAGAAGGTCTCCTGATTAACATACTAAAAGTCCCCGGTGGTAGGGGAGGAGCTCGCAGCGCAACACCTGGGTTTTTAGGGGTGTCTTTTCAGTTTTCGCAAGTATAAACAGTTTGAGATACTGTCGGCCCCGTTTTAACGAATACTGTCGGATCCAAGAAATATTATTCGATTAAACGGGGATCTTTAACATTGCGGTTATGGCACAGGAAATATTCGGTTCCGAGCAGGGTCCGATTAAGATATCACAGGGCCCTAGGGCAAATACTTTTTTGGGGCCCCCTGTACTGAGGCTTTACAATTTTAGGCATAGATAAAACACATTTAGGCATTGACTACAGCAATTTTAGCCACTTGGGGGCTCCTAAATCGTCGGGGCCCTAGGCCGCGGCCTAGTTGGCCTATTCAGTAATCAGGCCCTGGTTCCGAGATATTTTATCCGTATAAGCGGGGTATTCGTTTATCCGTTACCCGATTAAGCGGGGCCGACAGTAAAGGATGAAAACTGAAAAAAACACCCCTAAAAACCCAGGTGACGCTGCGAGCTCCTCCCCTACCACCGGGGACTTTTAGTATGTTCATCAGGAGACCTTCCTGTACCATGTGCCAATTTTTAAAACGACTTTTTTTTTGTTTTTTCAAACCGTTCATTGACTAGACTAAATAAATTTATAACTTTGTACAACTATTTACAATAGAATAGGTAACAATTGCTAAACAGCAATTGTTCAGCAATTTAGTTAATATCATTTATCACTATTCACAGAACAGTACACCACGTATTCAAATCTAAATACGTTATACATTACATCAAAATCATGGCTATGGCACATTCACAAAGCGAATTAACGAGTCTACAAACTAAAAATCCATTGCCGCTATGATAAATTCAGAATTATATTCCCCATTTATGAATTTTCTCTAAGCACTATAAACGCACTGCAAATGATACATGGGGATGTCTATTCATTATAAAAGACAATTTACTGGTAATATCGCCAAAATTCGCCAAGCTTGGCTTTACTAAGCGATTTCTTACCAAAAATGATGCACAGCAGGAAAGTTGACATATTGGTAAAAGTTACCACGATATTTTGAATACAAACTATGGAATAAACACCAAATTTAAGAAACTACGAATAAAAGAACATAAAAATAACCACTATTTACAAAATTTGTAACAATATAGCTATACTAAATTAAATTGCAAAACTATAATACACTGTTAAAACAACATGTTGCAAAAGGCACCTCTAAGGGTAAACGTTGTAGCACCAGCGGCACCCTCTGAGGGTTGCCAATTTATTCCTTATGTGGCACCCTTGAAGTTGCCATTTGGCTCCATGTGGCACCCTATGGGTGTTTTATGGCACCCATGGGTGGCCCTTGGCACCCTAAGGAGCCAAATGGCACCTTCAAGGGTGCCACAGGGAGTTAAGTGGCACCCCTCAGGGGGCCGTTGGTGCTACACCGTTTCACTCTAAAGGTGCCTTGTGCAAGCTGAAGTTTTAATAGTGTAGAATGTAGATCTATGGTTCTCAACATTTTTACGTCACTGTAAACTTTTTAACTAGTAAAAAAATGGTGGTACAATAACTATGAAAAAAAATCTTAGTTGATTGAGTGAAGAGTCCATAATAATAATGTGAAAGCAAACCTTTTTGTGCTGCTACATCTTTGCCCTTATTGATGAGTATATATTTCGGCGACTCCGGACACAGCGGTAAAGCAGCCAACATAAAAACGGATGGCACCATGGTCAGACCTGAAAAGAAATTCCAATCACATATTTTCCAAAAAGAAATAGTCCAGTCATAGCCAGCAAGACGATAAGATACAGAATTTACACCATTTCTGAGAATCAAGATACACGTTTCACGCTTTGCCAATCTCTGGACCAAGTGTTAACTCGGCTTTCTGTGTGGATAAAAAAAAAGTGCTCTTCACGGTCGCATCCCAGTTAAACCACGATTTGTGAAAGGTACGGGGAACCCTGGAGTGAGAAGTGAAGTAAACCTTGTTTTAAGATTTATCATTCTAAAGGTAATTTCTATCGTAATTTGTGCAAATTTGGTACATAAATTTAAAATTGGTTTTTCACACAAAAAATACGCATATATTCAAGCGACATCGTTAAGAAAATTATGCAAGAGAGTTAAATATTGAATTGTTACCCAACTACTCATAAGTTAGAACTACTTGTTTTATGAGTTACGCCACATGGCCAAGGGCGGATCCAGAAATGTTCCAAGGGAGGGGCGATTATTTTTTTTTCCGTACTTGCCCATTTTTTTCGCCATGCATCCTAGTAAACACATGTTGATTACAAATGTTTTGATCTTCCATTTCGAAAAATTTGCAGATCAAAACACCGAATCGCCGTACCCTTTCCCTTAATAGCATCACAGATCAACTAAAATTGCCTTTTTTGAACTTAAAAATCTAATAGCTGCTGGAGAAGAGTCCCTCAAGGGAGGGGCGATCGCCCCTCCCTTGTATCCGCCCTTGCACATGGCTCATTCATAAAAAAGGAAATTATTATTAATGTCCTGAAAGCGAGATCTTCTGTAAGTTCTGAACTAAAATAACATTGCAGGAGGTACTCACCGAAAAGGATGGGCCACCCATGCTCCGTGCCGAGTATTTGAGGCATGCCGAATATCTGGGATACCAGGATGGAAAAGGCGATGATGAGCTGATAGATGGTACCCACCGCCCCACGGAGGTGTACTGGGGAGATCTCTGTCAAGTACATTGGCGCCAATCCTGCGTTTAGTCCTGTTGAAAAGGGGGGAACATTTGAATATGTATACGATAGAACTAACATACAGTGAACTAGGAATGATTTTTAAATATAGTTTAAAAAACTAAACAATACGCTTTTCAATTCGAATCCGCTGTGATCATCACTGATTTCCCTCTGATTTTCAAAACTACTGAATATACGCTAAGTTTACATGCACTTATAATACATCAGCATGTAATATAGTTTAGCTTTAGTATTAATACTAGTATTAAAAATATTACTTTTATATTTGTAAAGAACGTGAATTTGATCTTTTATTCAGAGATACATGCATACATAAATACATATATTCAAACCGACATGTGAAACTAATAAAAGCGTATTAAAAGCAAAAGTATGTAAAAGTTCATTTGCAAATTCATTCAGGGCGTAAAGGGTGAACAAAACTCAAAACAGACTTTCAAAAATACAAAATCACTTCAACCAGCTACTCTTCTCACCAGAATTGAGGCCGATGATGAACCTGCCGATGATGAGCATCTCGTAGGAGCCGGCCATCTTCGAGAAGCCCATCATGGCGGCGGCCACGAAGACCAGGGCGTTGTTGATCAGGAGTCCGCCCTTGCGCCCGAATCTTTCTGCTAGGAAGGCGGTGCCCAGGGCGCCCAACATGCCCCCCAGACAGAACACGGAAACCATGACTGAGAAGATGAGCGTGACAACGGTGACATTCGGGTCCTCGTCGTACTTCTCTCTGTAGGTCTTGATGATGAACTCTTCCACCAGCTAGAAACAGAAGAGAATGAATGAATGAATGAATGAAGCGAGCGGATGCGTCCTTAAGCAAGCACTGCGACCACAGGTCTATTCTATTCCCGTTGGGGCCGTTAATAGAGCCCGATTGCTGAAACGAACTTTAGCAGATGTCTAAGAGGTAAGCTAGACAATTCCTAGGTATCTAAACAATGGTACCGTAAATCAGGGTTACTTGGACCCAGAAGAGGGCTACTTGAGCCCACAGTAAAATGATAAAATCTGGGTTTGGTACTAGCGTTAGAGACTGCAGAGGGCTTCTACCTAGTGGAGAAACGAGGAACTACGTGCAAGTCTTCAACTAGTAGGTACCAAACCTAGATTTTATCATTTTATTGTAGTGGGCTCAAGTAACCCCCTAGGGTCCAAGTAACCCTGATTTACGGTACCCCAGATGTTCAAATCTGTGAGCAGAAAAAAAATCGCAATCACACAGTACGTGTTTTGAGCTTTCTTCTGCCTCTTGGCAGCCTCTACAAGCTGGGTCATCAGTGACACTCAGCCAGTTGAGGTGCCTATTAAGAGAACATTGTCCGGTAAGAAGACCAATGGACATTTTGATCTAATTCCAACTCAAACATAGTAGCTCCCTGGACCTCAATCAGGGTTGACATTGTTTGAGAGCTTTAGCTTGTGTATGAGTCGGACTGAAGTCACCTGACATAAGAATCATTTATAAGCAGGTTTCCTATAGTATTCCAACAGAAGAGGTTAGTTGGAATCAATTATGATACAGCAACTGTTTTCTTACTTTGGATGCAATAACTTGTTCATTATTCCAGCTCAGCAATCTGGATTAGCTGCTACGGAGCTGGCAGGAGAACCCCTCTCACATAAGCTGAAATTACCTTCACACCGTAGCTAAAATTATTTAGTTCTTTGAAGTTATAAGGCATGGGCGTAAACGGTTCGAATTAATTCAGTTTGATCCAGATTTTCATTTTCAAAAAAATTATTAAATTTTCTTCCATGGTACCCAAATTTACGAAATTATGTTATCATGGTTCATAAATTCAAATCAGACTTGAGAATCGTGTAAATAGGAACTTACCTCTTGTGGTGCATTGACCACTCCTGTGTTGTAACCATGTTGGAATGATGAACCGAAAGCTGCAGCCGCAATTGCAAACACCAAGTGCCCAGTCAGGCCCTGAAAAACATTACAGCTCGTGTCACTCTTTTTGGATAGGTCAAAAAGCAGGCCTTAGAGTTAAAATTTAAAGAATTCAAGCATACTTAATGCTGCAGAAACCGAAGCGAAGAATTTTTAGTAACTACAAAAGTAAATTTTATATTCGAATGAATACTTTTTAAAAGAACTAAGGTCTATTTATTACGAGACTCAAGTGTTAGTTCACTTGACAGTCTTTGGCATGTGAATCTGTCTTTTTCTTTGTATTTTTAGGCACTGATGATGGGGCTCGCATTTTATAGCCCAGAAACAGCTGTTTGCTGAGTTTTACACTCTTTTTAATACATACATTTGTACTTTTTAAAGCGCTGTCTATTTTTACTCATTTAGAGAAGTTATACATAAATGATTTAAATGAAATTAATAATTCTAACAGTTCATTATATGCAATGGTAAATGATGAAATCTTTAAAAAATAAATACATGTTCACAGAATTAAGTCCACTAGTGAATTTTACAGCGCAAAGTAAATATAAACAAGAAGAAAATAGGTAGTGAATTTACAACGTATTAAATACATGTATTAGAGTTAAACATAAAAAACATTCATGCTCTAGCTGAGAAAAATACTGCAAATTTAAGTCCTTTTTACTAACCCAGTTTTATATTCGATTAACTAACCAAAAGCACTCCTTGCAAGTTTTCAGTCGATAAACACGATGTTTGCTTTCTTTTCAGAGAACTGTTGCGACCCGATTTTTTTCGACTCAAGCCGAAGAAAGTAGGGCAAGGAAAAAATTTGAAGAAAAGTAGGGCAATCGATGAAGCCCCCCTCCCGTCTAGAAACTCTGAAAAGCGGAAAGTGTTTTGGTGGCGTGAGAATTTAGTAACAGAGAAGCATAATTAAACTATGTCTTACAGAAAATTATCTTAGAGTTATTAGGAAGTGGATTTTATTTTCATGTTTTCGGACTAAATTTCTTTTTTTAATTTTGAAATAGTAATAAAAAAGACAACGTTTCGGTTTTGATTTATTTCGCATCGATCTGTCAACAAGATCCGACGAAGTCCGGGCAGCAGATACCCCGGGGCGACTAAAAATATACCTTGGCGACTAGTTTTCTCTTATTTTTTTTTCAGAATGATGAAACAATGTGAGTAATTACAAGAGCTAATTTATTTTGCGCATATACATTTTAAACTTTTTGTTTGACTGTCTAAATTAGGGGTGTGACATCGAAGGCAAAACATCGATGCTTCAAGACATAGATGTTTCGAAATTAAGACATCGATGGTATTGATACATCGACCAAAAAACATCGATGTTTTCAATCATGGATGTTTCAAAACATCGATTTTTCTAAAAATAAAAATTACTTACTTTAAATGTACAGTAATACAGTAACTCCCCAATACATTGCGCTTCTTTATATCACTCAATTAGACTTAGCCTTTGTCTCTTGAAGAACATCAACCGTATGATATCGATGTCAATTATAAAAAAAATTGTTTAGTGAGATAAATACTGCAACTGTTGATTAACTGTATAACTTTTATTTATCGCATATTCTTATGAAACTTTTTTTGTTGAAATGTAAAGCACCGTTATCGAAAAAAATTTCTAAAGCAAAAGAAAAACAACGATGTTTAAAAATCGTTGACCGTAAATCATCGGTAGTAATTAAAAAAAACTATTTCAATATCTATCGTATTGCAACTGTTAAAGATGAATCTTTTTTATTGCTTTTTGCTGAAGCATAAAACAGACATCGAAAGGAAAAAAAAAACATCGAACGCGAAACAGTTATCATTAAAAGACATCGACCTAAAACATCGCTGGTAACTATCAAAAACGTCTTCTAACGAGATTGATAGTGTAACGGCTGATCAAACGATATAACTTTTGGCCGCATATCTTGATTTTTTTTTTTCTTTTTTTTTGCTGAAATAAAACATTCACACAAAGAATAATAATGAAATAAAATTAAAAAAATGGCGCAAGCAAATTAGAAATGTTAGAAACATCGATAATAATCATAGAAAATGTTTTCTAATGAGATTAATACTGAAACTTCTGACTAAGGATGAAAACTTCTTAATACGTCTGCATATCGCATATTTTTTCTAGCTTTTTTTGCTGCATTATAAAACATAGACATCGAAAAATACATAGAAGCCAAAACATCGATGTTGGGAAAACATCGACCCTCAAACATCGATGGTAAAAACATCGATGTCGCAGCCCTGGTCTAAATCAATATTATTATAATCATTGAAATGAAAACTTTACGCGCTTTGGGCATTTTTTAAGATGGGAAAAAACGATTGAACTCGTGACACTGTTTCAGACCCATTTGTATTTTAGTATGTACAATGTACATTAGGGTGGGGCGAAATATAAAAAGGTTTTCAGATCAACTTCTAATAGTTGCCAAAAGTTGTCTTTGGTGATTATTAGCTTTTGTGCAAAATTTGAGAAAAATCGGTTAATATCTTCAGGGGGCGCTGCGATCGCAAAGTTTTACCATAGCTTTGTTATGGATTTTATGGTTAAAATATCAAAAAGAATGCCTTTAGCTAGTCTCTTTGCGTTTTTTTTTTACTCAAAAGATGTTTTCATGCATTAAAAGCATATGAAATGACTCACAAACATTATTTTATATGATACATTTATATTTTTAAAAAATCACTTTTTTTCACGTTTTTGTTTCTTTTTAAATGCTTGAAATATAAATAAATCATATAAAGTAATCTTTTGTGAATTATTTCATATGCTTTGAATGCATGAATATATCTTATGAGTAAAAAAATGCAATGAGATTAGCTAACGGCATTGTTTTTCATATTTTAACCATAAAATCCCTATAAAAGCTATGATAAAACTCTGCGATCGCAGCGCCCCCGGAAGATATTCACCGATTTTTCTCAAATTTTGCACAAAAGCTAACTATCACCAAAGACAACTTTTGGCAACTATTAGAAGTTGATCTGAAAAACTTTTTATTTTTCGCCCCACCCTAATGTACATGTACGTACATAGCTACATATGCATGTTATCATTTTTTTCGGGATGGGGAAAAAAATCAGTGACTACTCAAAATACAAAAGTAATTGTTCAAGTTTTCACTTCTGTCGGCACTTCCCGCAGGGTGCCACTAATTCTTTTATTTATTTATTTAATTTACATTTTTTTTTTTTTTTTTTTTTGTATTTCGTCAGTAAGACATCTTCATCAGAGAAATAACAGAAAAATATCCTACTGTTGCTTTGAGGCGAAAATTTATAGTACGCATAGCTATCCTCTTCATCACAAAACAGATTTAGGAAAAAAATAGAAAAAGAATTGCTTTACTTATAAACTATTCAAAAATAAGAAACTGTATTGAAAATATTCAAATTCCATTATCGTCATGCAAATAGCAGCATTAGTTACATGTTTAAAAGGTTTTTCTCAAAAAAAAAAAAAAAAAAGATAATAATAAGAATTTATTAGAAGTAATCTTTTCCTCATATTATAAAATGTTGTTTTTTCCATTTCGGATTTTTTACAATTCAGTTATTTTGTTAAGTAAGTCTCAAACTCAAAGGCGCATTAATGAAAGATCATGGGAGGTCACTGCAACCTCCAAAAAATTTCCTAACTCAGCAAATTTTGTCTGACAATTCAGCAATTTGGAAACATAGCTGCAATATTGTAATTTTTAATAGCTCAAATGTCTCTTTTCAGGAGATGTACGTACGTTTTTAATCCTGTACTTTCGGTACAATTTGGAGTTCCATTCGGCAAATTGAGAATTTCCTCCCTCCCGAAATTTAAGTTCTGGTGCCCCTGCTCAAACACTTTAAGTTAAAGAAAATTTCTAGTACAGGTTTAATTTTCGTGTATTCTATTCTCAAGTTCATGTTTTTGCAATCAAAAAATAAGTACAGCTCCATCTCGTTTATCCAGACTAACCAGAACCATGGGACTTGCCGTTTATAACGATAAAAAACGATGTTTTTAACAAAATTTGATAGAGCTGTCAACAGGACTAAAATATATATATTTTTTTTTAAATTTCACTTCTTATGAGAACTAGCACATGTCAAAATAGCAGGCAACGAATGTGCTGATAAATTAGCCAAGGAGTCCAGAGACCTTAATACTAACAACAACGGTGTCTATCTCCAAGATGCAAACGCAATAGCTAAATCTTAACTTAGAGATAAATCAATCCAAAAGAAACACCAGCTTTGTGCAATAAACGCAAGTCGATCAATAACAAAAACTATAACCAGGCTGAGAACCGGCCATCACAGGGACATGAAGATTGATGGAGAGGGTAGAAGGGTTTATAGAAACTGTTGTCTTTGCCCAGATACGCAGCTTACACCTTGTCATATCTTTGAGTGTCCAGCAATAAGTGCGAACCTGAGAGAAATGGGTGCATTGCCGTCACTTAAAGACCTTTCTGACGATAACATCCAACAAATCGCAAAAGCAGTTATAAGGATCCATGGAGTTATTTAGTTCGGCTAAGTCATAGACACGACAAAAAAAAAAAAAGAACTAGTTAACTGTTTCAGACATGCGAGGCACTTGAATGAAGCAAGCCTTATCCTAAAAAGAACACGAAAAGAGAATGACTGGTGTAGTTATACTTATAAAGCAGTGGGTAACCACCCCTAAGCCAGGGCTAAGGCAGAAACATGCAATACATCGCCAGATGGATGGAATAAAGAGCTGGCGGTGTGCTGCATAATTATACTTAGTTACGTTCTTACTAACGAAATTCAAAAACTTATCGATGTGAATGTAAAACAAAAAACCTGGTATGGACCCCACACTACTTGGCGACACACTCAAACACTTGGCGACTAAAAGCTTGGCATCATATCGCCAAGTGGTCGCGCAAATTCATATCACTTAATTCTGCATTGAAATTAACACTGATTTACCCCAAAAAAGGGGTAAAACACCCCCTTTGGGAACATTCGAATGCAATCACAAGGGGAGGTGCACAACTAGACCATCCTCACAGCCTATATACCAAACAAGAAGCTTCTGTGGTACATAGTTTTTGACTTATGCGACATACATACATACGCAAATACATACGTACATACAGAAGTCACGAGAAAACTCGTCGTAATTAACTCGGGGGTGGTTGAAAAGGATTTTTCGGCTGCTTATATGTTGCTAGGTAGGGGAGAGTGGTAATGAATGGGCCATGGTGATGAATGGGCCACTAACAAAACATGAAAAAGTGTTTGCATGAATTTTTTTTTGATGCCACCAATAGATGTAGCTATTTGTTCTACTAAACTCATCCAATTTTCATTCGTTTGCGCTGAGCCATTTTCAAACTAGAGTGGCATGGTCAAGAATCTGACTGAAAAGTAAGTTCTTCCCTTTTTAGTAAAACATTTCCTAGCTAAAATGTACCAAGTATTTCACTGCATACATATGTATAAGCAAGTCTTTCCATATCTATAAACTAATCTTAAGATGTATTTTGATGTTATCTAAATTCAATGTACTCAAAAAACCTAAATGTATTCCAAAAGTATAGGGGGGACTGAATGGGCCACTATGTCATGGTAATGAATGGGCCACCTAAATATTGTTTTTCTTCCTTTTCTTTGGATTTTCGCATTAATATGAAACACAACTGACTGTCATAGATAGATTAAGATTACTGTCGTCAAAATAGGTTTGTAGTAACCTCTAAATAAAATTTGCAGATCTATATTATATTCCTATAGTACAATAGACCTCTGGTCGCAGTGCGTGGCTTGAAAAAGCCCCCCTCTCTCCTTCATATTATATTCCTCACAGTACAATTTCATTTTCTTTCTTGGTAACTTAAGTTAGATATTTCTTATTTCCTTATATGTCTAGTAAATTAAAAAAAAAAAAATTTTGAATTTTGACAAGTTTGAAAATGAAGATGAAGTTTTTGAAAGTGATTTTTAATGTTATTTTTGAAATATATAAATTTTGTTAAATCATAGTATGTATTATCTGTTATTTTTTTATATATATTTGATGTTATTTATTTCTTACAATCTCATTATTTAGTCATTTTTTTGCTACAATTGGTATGCATTAGTTTTATTTTCATTGCATCAGTTTTGATGTTTATATATTTTTAAATCAGTATGATTTTGTATCATCATGTCAAGTGCCACATTTATTTTGTCATATTCAGCAAATAAAAGATTAAGTCCACATGTTTTCATTGAATTCATTTAGTGGCCCATTCATTACCTTCGATGGCCCATTCAACCCCATAGGTGGGGTTGAATGGGCCAAATTTCAAAATTTTTATTTTCTATTTTAATCCATTATAGACAGGTGCTAATCCAACTTTTATGACTTTTTTAGATAGCCAGATAAGTAAAGTAACTAAAAGACCAATTTAGAGTTAAAACAAAGTGTTAGAAAAAATTACAAAAATTCAAAACCAAAAAGTGGCCCATTCATTACCACTCTCCCCTACATATGCACGTGCTGACAGGTCGAAAAAACTACTGAACATTCATTCGGGGGTGAGCAAAATCAAAATTTAGACCCAAATTTGAGTGATTTTTTTTTTTTTTTTTTTTTTTTGCGATCACAATACTTCCTTTACTACGTAAAAGAAAGTAAAAACAAATTTGATCTTGATGCATCAAGTAATGATTTATTTGTATCTAAATATTGTATATATGTACATAAAGATAGATAAATATCATGTTTGCAAGTTTTTCTTGAGGGGGGCGGAAAGTATGCATTACAGGGGTAACTGTACTTTTTTTTGCTTCTTGCAAAAGACTAAGGGCCCTGCTCCACATCAGCGTAAAACGCGACCGAAACCGAAGGCAGAAACCGAAAATCCGGGTACTTTCCATAGGAACGCTATGTAATCCTTTTTACGTTTCTGCTTTACGTCAATGTGGAGCAGGGCCCTAAGACTCTTAAATGGAGGAATGGTGCGTTATCCGTTATTTGTTGAAGTAAAATATCTGGAACCGGACGACAGTTTTGTGAGTATCCATAAGTTTTTATTTTGGTAACAAAAAATATTTCATTGCTTCGCAACACCACTAGACCTTCCCTGTGGAACACCAGAATACCATAGCACCCACTTTGGAATCCACTAGCGTAACCTATTTGTTCTAAATTTATTGTTTTGAATGCTCATTTGGAATCTCGCATAGCATATAGTAATATTCTACGCAATATAATCAATTATAGAAGCTTGTGATATTGTGAAATAAAGAATGGGGAGATTCGTTGCCCGATCAAGTCAAAGTGATGTCTGGTCCTGGCAAAATTTTGGTGCCCCTCCCACAAGAAAACTGCATATTTTCAAAGTAGTTATTTCTAAAAGAAAGTAACAAGAAATAAATTTACCCCTTTTTGGTGCCCCTGAAATTGTAGTGCCCAGGTTCATGGACCTTTAGGACCATGCATAAATCCAGCCTTGGAGAGATTTTAAACATAGAGAAATACTTTTTGGTTCAAAGTTGCACTTTTATTTGTATAAATTATTTTACACTATTTCTCGCATGGTTCAAAACTGCCCTAACTGGCAGAATTACCGTTAATCAGATCGGTAATTCATTTTAAGTGAGGTTATTTTTTTTTTTAATTTTTAGTAACTGAATATAATTTTAGAATTTTATAGTAAATCGAGTGCCAATAGGTGCAGTAATAATATACAGTGTTGATATTAAAACATGAGTGGGTTATTAAAATTTGAGAAATTGCGAATCGAATGGCATTCGCAACTTTTTATAAACAAGTTGTTTGTCTTTCCACTACGAACTGCTCGGCAATGGGTGACATTCACGAGAATAGACATCATTAGTTGCTTTTCTTTCTTTTTTAACCGACTTCAACAAAGGAGGTTATACAATTCGTCGGAGATTTTTTTTTTTTTTACGTTTGGGAAAAATTACTCTAAGACGCCTGGATCAATTTCGAAAATTCTTTTTTTTTTTTTTTTTGTTAGAAAGGGAGTACCTCCCAGTTGGTCCCATTGTCTCGCGGTCCGGGTTTGATAACGGGAACCTGCAGAAATCGAAAGAAATAGAAATCGTAACCACAGTAATCGTAATAATGACGAATTTTGAATGAAGGCTTTTCTGGATTACATAATGAAATTCATTTCTATGGTCTTTTTATCTTCATCTTTTGGTGAAAACAGATAACGGGCCACGTATATAGTATTTCTATTGATAGAAAGTATTGCTTTGAAATCAGTTGAAAAACCATTAATATTTAAACGGCTTTGATTAAACTAGCACACAAATAAATACCAGAGAATAACAAGGATTAGTTTTTAGTGTCAATCATTTAAAATTTTAGACGCGTTGATAGTTTTCTTTTTTTCTTAAATAGTTTATTTTATGGAGCATTTACTTGAGCAAGTTATGTGAAATTCCGAAATGGAAACAGTGTCTTATTTCCGAAGTACATTTAACTAAAAAGAATAAAATAAAAATATTTTTGAAAAAAAAAAAAAAAAAAAATGAGCCGACTTCAGAACTTCAATCGGCAAGCGCTCTAAAAAGTAAAAAATAATTTTATTCTTTGAACACAATCGATACTACATTTAGGCATAAGTTTTGAAGTCCCATTTAGTATACTAAATGGGAGCTAAAAGAATGAAAGCTAGCCCAACATCACATATAACGTAGATTCGAAGTCCATTTTTCTCAACATTAATTGAAGTCACTGTTACACAAACTATTAATAATTTTAAGAACACTACTTTTGAAAGCTTTTTCCAAAAAATCTGGTATGGAGCCCACACTACTTCCTTTTACGTGTAAATTTCTTAGTATTTGTCTTAAGTGTTAAAAAAGTGCGTGGAGTGAGCAAGGTAACAATTCAAATATTTACTCCCCTAATCTGCCACGAAACAATGCAAAAAATATTTTACAATGGTTAATTTTCTAAATATTGCTGATTTTAATATCATTCAGTGAATTTTTCGCAAAATATCGCCAATAGCGCCAAGTTGAACCCAAATTAAAAAAAAATAATTTTTTCGCCAAATTTGTCGCCAATTTGGCAATATGTCGCCAAGTTGGAGTCAAACACTTGGCGACCAAAAGCTTGGCGACATATCGCCAAGTGGTCGCGCCAGTTCATATCACTTGAGTCTGCATTGAAATTAACACTGATTAACCCAAAAAAAGGGGTAAAACACCCCCTTGGGAACATTCAAATGCAACCACAAAGGGAGGTGCACAACTAGACTATACTCAGAGCCTACATACCAAGCTAGAAGCTTCTACGGCATATAGTTTTTGAGTTATGCGACCCACATACACACGTACATACAGACGTCACGAGAAAACTCGTCGTAATTAACTCGTGGGTGGTTGAAGAGTATTTTTCGGCTGCTAATATGTTGGTAGGTACATATACACGTTGTGACAGGTCGAAAAAACTACTGAACATTCATTCGGAGGTGAGTAAAATCAAAATTTAGACTCAAATTTGAGTGATTTTTTTTCGCGATCACAATACTTCCTTTACTACGGAAAAGGAAGTAAAAAGAAGATCTAAATCTCAAAACAATGTTAAAAAAAAAAAAAAAAAAAAAATGATATTAATTTGCAAATCAGTTCTGTTCACGCTGAGTACAAGATTCAGAAAGAGCAACGTATTTCAAGACATATAGCTCCTCCTGAAGTATACATTGAAATGTGTGTTTTCAAAACAGTATGCATAACTTATATAAAAATTTATTGAAGTGTAACACTATTCTATACTTTTAATTTGCAAAATAGAAAAATTAAAAATAATGAAAAAAGAAAGAAGAAGAAACAGCTTATATATGAAATGTAATAATGTTAAACGACAAACATTGATGCGCATACTTGTAACATTCATTCTTACTTAGGAAGTATATCAAGCCCGGCAAAAGAAGTGAAACATCCCAAAAACTTGGGAAAAAAACATATATAAAAAATATCAATAATAAATAAAAAAAATGAATAAATAAATAAGAAAAATAAATGACTATTAAATTATTGAAAGCTTTATGCCATAACATTCACACCATTCATTCGCTAACAAAACTGCTTAGCTAAAATCAGCTAACATAGCTGATGAGTGACGGCGTGTAAACGATACAATCAACAGTGACACACTTATTAAAGACAGGAACACCAAAAAGGTAAACAAAAATAAAAGCAAGAATGGGCATTTTCCCACTTCTAAAAGTTCGACAATATATCTTTTCCAGGGAGAAAAAATCGTCAGATATAGTAGTGAAAAACAGTAAACAACAATGAAACTAACAAATAGTTATCCTACAATTATTCATAAACTAATTTCCCTATAACACAGGCCAAATGTTTGTTGAAGAAATAGTCTCCTTCCCCCGCATGCAAATACTGTCGGCCCCGCTTAAACGAATACTGTTGGTTCCAAGAAATATTATTCGATTAAGCGGGGATCTTTAACATTACGTCTATGGCATCGGTTCCGAGATATTTTATTCGTATAAGCGGGGTATTCGTTTATTCGTTACCCGATTAAGCGGGGACGACAGTACTATACGGCAACCTTGCACCTAAATGATGCCATAAACATTAGTTTGATACTAGTAGTCACCCAATTTTGAAAATTTAAATACCAACATGCTCATAAACATTTATCAATTCATTTAAACAGACTTATTTTAAACATTATTGCAGGTTTAAGCAAGTCTTATCAAATGAAAGTTAGTGGTAGAAATATTTGAAAAAGTTTTTTTAAATACTTTTCTGGAGCAAATGTTTAAGCATTTAAATATTTTCCAGCGAGGCTGTTATTTCGTTGATAATTCGAGACGCAAGTGGCGGAGGGGTGGAGGGGCGAGCATTCCGGGGATCAGAGGGATGGCGATCGGCCATTCGGACTTTACTTATATTGTTATGCACTAGCGGATGCATTTTATTGTATTTCCGATGTAAAAATATTTTCGACATTTAAAACCTGCACACACTCCCCTCCCCAGCCCGAAAATCTTTGAAATGACAGACTTGGATATCTCGAATAACTGTATGTTCTCACTGACCATTGGTACGAAATAATAAATGAAAAATAAGCCTCATAATTACAGCATAATTTAGTAATCAGCATAATTTAGTGAAAATTCTAAAAACAACATAACTTTTCAATTCAATTGGTGGCAATAGTTCCAATGTGGCACTTTTAATAAATTACAACCATTACTATATTTATCGACGGAAAAATAGAAAATTTCTAACTTACTTCCAAAAACAAATGAGGCATGAGCTAACTCGCACCAGATGAATAATTTAAATATTCTTGAAAGCTGTTACAGAAAGCGAACAGTAGCTAATTGCGGAGTTTTCAAGAACAGATTACAACAATCCTACAAACATAGGAGTAGTAAAAGTGACAATCCCGATTCTATCACATGGAGACTTATACCCCAGAATGCATTGTATTACCACACCTTCAGTTCCGCCAATGGCAGAGCGCCTGGTGCACACACCCCGCAAAGATGATGTGACGTCACCACAGTAGAGATCTCCCGGATTCTTCCCATTTCGTCTATTGATTTCATGTGAAGTGGAAACTAATTTAATTCTCTTTTTCGTGAAGAAAATAGTGTTTTTATTTCTTTCTTCTCTTTTTCTCAAAATTGAAGATCTCAAAAACAGCGATTAAGAGTTCGACATCGTGTATTAAAGGGACGAATTAAAGTAATGGTCAGCAAATGAGAGGTAGAAAGGGGGGGGGAGGGGTAAGGGGTGTAAATATCAATAATGGGGTAAATTTGCGACAACAGCGTGAGTAACAAGAAGTGTTGCATCGCACCATTTGGTCAACTTAAAGCATTTAAAGTTAGAAGATTAAGGGAACCGGTAGACCTACAAAACTGCCAAAATCGGTAAAAAATACGAAGAAATTTTTTTGGGGGAAATAATAAAATATGGAGTACGCTGAATCAAATGAAAAAAAAAACGCTTCTTCATCTGACGTTTTATAACGAGCTTATGGGCGGTTAAGAAAAGGAAAACAAAGTTTTTTTTTTTGATTTAAATTTCTGTCAAACATGGAAAACAAAATCGTTCCCAAATTTTAAATTTTACACTAAATTTGATTTCTTTTGTTTTTCTTTTTACCAGCTATCAACTATTCTCATATTATGACCAAAATGCTTAATCATTATTAAAATGTCTTTTGTGAAGCATTAAAATCTTAAAACCTCGAAAGGAAAGTGAAATGTTATTTTAACTTGGTTTTTCTCGAAATGGAAAAAATTGATGCCGATTGAAAATGCTCTATGCGTTTCAATTTTTGTTCTATATGGTTTCAAATTTGGTAACATATTACTTTTGAAGTGGTTTGATAAAACTGGATATGCATTAAGGTATCAGAGTATTTTAAGGTGCTTAGAAATATTATTGATTCTTATGTAATATTTTCAACAAAAATCATAGCTTTATGCAAAAAAAAAAAAAAAAAATGTGCAGTAAGTAATGAAGTGATATTTAAATGGATACCTAAAATTGTTTACAATATTCAGTTCTTTCACTTACACAAACTTAAAACAAATATTTTAGAAAAAAGAAAAAAACAAAGCATGCTTACTTAATACAGTAAGCATACATTGATGAGATGTGATAGGGCGAGGTCGGAGGTTGGTGAAGAATGACATACTTAGATACAAAGTAGGAAGGGTGCCACAAAAATTAAAAATAAAATATCAAATCACTTTTGGATATTAAAAGTATAAAGCAGTGAGTAACCGCCCCTAAGCAAGGGCTAAGGCAAAAACATGCAATATACCGCCAACTCAGCTATTTCGATCCATGGACAGCTGTTTCGAGCTTATTATGCTCTCATCAGCATGGAATACGAAAGTAGTCAAGTTGGAGGCAAAAATCCTCTTATAAAGCAAACTCGACTACTTTCGTATTCCATGCTGATGAGAGCATAATAAGCTCGAATGGATCGAAATAGCCGAGTTGGCGGTATATTGCATGTTTTTGCTTTAGTCCTTACTTAGAGGCGGTTACTCACTGCTTTATACCTTGAGCTCTGCCCGAAAAAATTTACGAGTTGTACCGTACCAAGTGCGGTCGCTCGCTGGTATTCTAATTTCACATTAGCTACCAGTTTTTTTTTGGCTCTCTTTGCTTTATAAGAGGATTTTTGCCTCCAACTCGACTACTTTCGTATTCCATGCTGATGAGAGCATAATAAGCTCGAAACAGCTGTCCATGGATTGAAATAGCCGAGTCGGCGGTATATTGCATTAAAAGTATGCTTGACGAGAAAAGTGAAATATAGCAATGGTCTTTCCACGATACTGTCATTCCCTCTTCTTACTTCTACGAGTCCTTTTGGCTTACTTTCGAGTAAAAAAAATCAACTTGATAAAATAAAAGGAATAATTAAAGAAGTCTTGATGTATGATAAAATTATCGTTTGTAACAAAAAAGAAAAATATTGAGTAAATTAACTGATACAAGTAAGGCTTGCCCAGAAAGTTTTGTACTTGTTTTCATGGTGAATAATACATAAACATAACCGATATAAGACATTTTTCTTCGTGCATTATTAATAATTTATACTTATTTTCTAAGAGAGAAAGAAAGAAAGGAAAACATTGTAATTTCATTAAACATTTTCCAGAAAATAATCGCATTTTGGTTGATAGTGCACATCAATATTTGCACTGCTACTTTTACTTTTTAACTCCCTTGCAGCCACGATTTACTTATACAGTGAACTCTCACTTATACACCGCCTCCTTTACGCGCCTTTTTCACTTATACGGCGATTTTGAATGGTCCCAGCACATTCCGTAGCAAAATAATGATAGTATCAATTCGTTAAAGATGAATATTTCACTTATCCGCCGAATTTTCCGTAAAATGTCAAAAATATACTTTATTTTCTAAGCATTTTTCTTTACTTTCCTCTTTAATCTTCCGCCTTTATTGCTCACGGAAGGCATTTTTACCGCATGGACTAGAATTCAGAGAGGAACAATTATCTATTATGGATCGTTTTAAAGGGAACATTTTGTAATTAGGTATGCTACAATTTTTGTTTTCTCATTATCATTGTAGTTACGTTACAGTTGATTTCCTAACCGTAGTTATATGTCTCTTTACTATAGAAACATTCTTATTCATTCTCTCGTTAGAACCTATGTTGCGTTTTAGTCCTTTAAATAGGCTTGTTCACTTATACGTCTCTCTCACTTATGCGCCTTTTTCTGATGGTCCCTTGGGACGACGCATAAGTGAGAATTTACTGTAGTTGTGAAAATTTCAACACTTTTCCCAACTTTTCGAAGTATAAAAGAACACACACAATTGCAGTTTGGACAAACTTTTTTTGAAAAAAAAAAAAAAAAAGTTGATCGTAATGATTTTTTCATTTCTGAATGAATTCAGGTAATTAACAATTAAAAAATTAAAGGAAGAAAGCTAATAAAGTTTGAAAATAACTAAACGTTAGAAATTTCTTTAAAAAGTGTCCACACTTTACTTTTAATTGCTTTAAAAAATGCAGTTTTTTAGAGCAATTGAAAGCAAAATGTTCAAGAAATGGGAGTGAAAAATGTCTCGAAGTATGAAAAGTCTTCATATACGAGAAATTACGCTTGATTAGCTCTGAATGAAATTCTCGTGTGGAAATGACACTATTCAAGAATTTATTTCATGTGAATGTTATCAAAAATGTATGAAAAATAATCAAGGTTTTTGAATAACGTAACCATTGAAACATCTCCCCCCCCCCTCAAAAAAAAGTTAATACTATGTGGAAAACACTTTCTTGACGAACAGAAAAATTGAGACAGTTGGAAAATCCGTGAAATAAATGACAACTTACAGAAAAAAAAAATGCTCTAAAAATCTTTCCTTTCATTTTAAAACATTTCAACACGTTAAAAGCGTAAAACCCGATAGAAAGTAAGAACAATCATTCAAAGGTTTTGCATCAAGATGAAGAAACAAAAAAAAACGCAGCTTCAAAACTATGTTGTAACTGAAGGCGGATGTATTTTAATGATGACACCAGAGAAAAATAAATTGTAACCTTATGTTAACGGGCAGTACTGTAATTTGTCAACGACCGATTGAAACTACAACGCCGTAATACGAGCTACAAAAGATCCAACCCCTATTAATTTTTAACGTCAGTTTTAAGGATCAGTTTCTTCGATTCAGAGTTTTTTTTTTCCTTCTGTAATTGAGACTAGTTAATCGAATGTACAGAATCAATCACTGTCGTAAAGAAAAAATAAGTAGAAGACAGAAAAAAATTACATGAATTATTTGCACTTATCACTTTGGAACTAAAGGTTGCCTGAAAACTAAGCAAGATTTAGAATAAATAGGAAAATAAAAGGAGCATATTTTCACGCGAATGTGCAATAGGATTACGTATGTGGCACATTGGCGTACTCTTTGGTGCATTCCCCAGCAGCATAATCTCATCGGCCGACGATCGGCCATTCATCGAAACCCGATGAAATTCTCATTGGCCGATGATCGGATTCGATGAGTTCTCATCGGGAATTGCTCCAATATGTCTCACCGGCCAAACAGAGTCCGAGCAGCAAAATCCGATGAGTTTTGCTCGAAATACGATGAGATATGGAGCAATTGACGAGCAGTGCAGTCCCGTGCCGATGAATTTAGGATCAATTTCGAATGCTCGGCTTATTTTCATCGGGAAAGTGGATCGGAAGGATATCGCTTTCCGATGAAAAGTAGCTCATCGAAAACCGTGCTCGGATACTGATCGGAACGATGTCATCGTGCGTTACGGGATCAGTTTGCGAGGAGTTCTATGATCGGCCGAGCAAAATCTGATGAGTTGATGCTACTTGGGTTGGTATTGGGAGGGGCACATAGAGCAAATGACCTCCATTCCACGAGAGGCGGTAGACAGAAAAAAAAAAGCTGGCCACCTTGTATAGAGGTAAGAGAAGTCTGACTCGGATGGCGTGGTCCCGGGTTCGAATCCTGGTTCGGGCATGAATGTACTTCTCTCTCTTCTATCTTTGTCCTTTCTCTGTGAGTGAATGTATGTTATGAATGCCTGCCTACCCTATTAACGGGTTTTATGGCGTGTGTGTTGAGCTAAATCGGACTCCTACCTTAATGGTGATAGTGAAAACGAAAGCTGGACCAATCCTACCTTAAATCCGAGTAGATGCATCTCGGACACCCGAGCCGTCTCAGTAACAACAGCAAACAGAAAAAAACATCGGAGGGGTTTTTTAGCGGAGCCCTATTTCACTTTGTCCGTTTTGTACTTTTCCCGATTCCGACGTCATTTTATGTTGTTCCCTGAAAAGGGTTATACTGGTAATGCTTAAAAAATCCGGAATTTTCGTTTTTCTTTTTCAAAAAGTCCGCTTTACAGGTTTTTCTGCAAACAAGTAGAAATTGGTTTTCATCTATAAGACTCGTGCAAGCGTTTTTTTCTTTGAATTTCGTTTTTTTTTCCTTTAAGATAGATTAGTTTCATAGTTGTTCAATATTGCTCTGGTATTTTTTTTGATCAGTCTTCCATTCAAATCACCCCTCCCTTGAAGTACTTCTACATTTAAGTTCAGAAAAGGTATTTTTAGAATGTCTTTCATGCTGCAGAAGAGAGGTGTAAGTCTTTCTTTTTGGGATACGCTTGCAATTGAAGTTCAAAACATATGAGGTCAACATTTATAAACCAAGATGTGTGGTAAAGGATACGTAACAAAATCAATCGCCCCTCCATTGAATCATTTCTAGATCCGCCCTTGGCCATTAGTCTGTGAAAGGGACTAAGATTGAATTACGTCAAAACTATCAGTCTTTTTTGTGAAATGTTCCATTAAATTTGACATAATCTATTGCGCATGGAAAAATGAGAAATAACGATGTATGGGTCATTTTCAAAATTTGCTTACATTCGCTGTCCGAAGGTTAAAAAGACGATTTTGAAGCATAACTTATATTTTAAATTCAATGCGAACAATTATTTTCTGTAAGAAATACCCCAAAAAAATTCTATCACTCACAAAGTTATTGAAATTTATTTATTTATTTTTATATGTCTTTAAAAATGAGAATCGAGACAAAAACGCTTGTCCATTTCCAATTTTTGCAAGTTCAACTATTTTTTTTATATTCTTAATTATATAAAAAAGTATATACAACAAACGTTTTTTATATACTAGCTGCCAGGGCAGCTAGATTAGCTTCCTGCGGCATGTTGATGCATAACGTCCCCCCTCTCTAACTTTTACCTCATTCTGAAGTTATTTTATTTGATATAATTTAATGTTCGTTCGATTTCAAGACATACCACGCACGTGGCCCGGCGTTGCACGGGCACTTCGTGCCCTGAAAGTAGTGAGAAAAAATTTTAAAGAAACTACTCCCCGCCAAGGCGGCTCGCTTACAGGCGCTTCACGCCTTTACTTTTTTCCTATATAAAAAAATCATTCGGATTATTGAGATGCTTCACGCCTTCAAGATGGTGAGGAAAGTTTCAGTAAGTTCAGATCGCTCAAAGGAAAAAAGCAGACATAGATACTCAGTTTTTAATATAAGTAGATGGCTCTTCAACAAATAAATGTTTCAAAATATTACCAGTAGCTAGCGATAAAAATTCTACGTAAGTGGCCCGCTTATGAATTTCGTGTTTGATTTAGTTAAGCCTTCATTCCAAATTATCATTATCATTGTTATCACTGTTTCATAGCAACGACGGTTTGCAAGAATGGATTTCATATTTAATCATTTATTAGGCTTAATCGCTTTAAACTTGACTACTTATTAATTGATATCTTCGCTAATTAAAATCGTATAATTATATAGATTGAAACTAATGAAGCCTGAAAAATTACCTATCTATCGGTACCTGGTTCGACTTTCAGTTCAGTGGCGTTCAGGAGAAAGAAGCGTGACATAGAAAGATAGTTAGAAAGAAAGATAGTTAGAAAGATACTCAGTTTTTAGTATAAGTAGATTGACTATTAGTATATGATATTCATAATAAATATTGACAACAGTAATTTTTTTTCATTAAGAAATGTATGAATATATTTTGTCCGGCAGTTCTTGTCAAGTCCATTATCCTAAGATTATTTTAGCTAAAAAAGGTATTTATTGCAGTCAAAAGATGGTAACACGTATTCAGTTAACTTAAAAAAATAATGACGTAACTATTTCGTACCATTTTGTTTTCCTGAGTCGAGAAGTATTGCTGTGGCGTTTCGCAAAAGATTTCTTCCAGGTGCGTATTTTTATTCTCTGTCAAGTCTGTTACCAAAGATTTTAGTATTAATTTTTACTTTTTCTCAACTTTTATCCGAAATATTGTTTATTATACAACTTTAAGAAAATGCATATTGTAGTTCAATTTTTAAATTCGACAACTTAGCCATAATTTGAGATTTTGGTTGAAATGTCAAGTCCGTTACTGGTCAAATCCGTTACCAAATGTCAATTCCGTTACCATACAGCTTTTGATCAATATTTTAATTTTCACTAACATCGTTTCAAGCATCATAGACGCAAATGCAAGTTGGTTCTAGGCTCTATGATATAGTTTAAAAGTGAGATTTCATATTGATTTTGTATGGTAACGGACGACAATTTTCCTTGCAACTTAAAGTTTTACAACAGCATTTGGTATAACTTTGATATACCCCCCCAAAAAATTACTCGCCAAATCTGGAACTCCCTACGGACTCTTTAGGGTTGCTGTTTCCTATTTTAGTGTTGCCAATTTAGGTTTTTACAGCTAATTTAGGTTTTTGCTGTTGCCAAATTTAGTATTTTCTTGCATTTGTACCATTTTTTGAGTTTCTTTTTTGAATTTTTGTGGCAATAATTTTTGTGCCAACAGGTTTTTTTGTTTGGCGAGAAAAAAAGTCGCCAAATTTCCGATTTGGGGCTTATATCAAAGTAGTTCCCAGCATTTGAATACTTAATTATGCATCAAAGTGTACATTCAATTACTTTTTCACACACCTAAAATATGTGACAAAACATCTGTTAGTTATTCTAAAAGAAAATAGCAAGTTAAAAAAATTACTTAAAAATTCTGAAATGTAAGCATATGGTGAAAATGACCCGTATCTTAAAAATCTTTACTAATATATAAAGCTGTAGAGTTTGTTTGTTTGTTTGTTTGTTTGAACGCGCTAATCTCAGGAACTACTGGTTCGATTTGAAAAATTCTTTTTGTGTTGAATAGTCCATTTATCCAGAAAGACTTTAGGCTATAGTTTGAAAAGATTCGATTAGCGATTCGTTTTTTATTCGAATTCAAGGCAAATTTTCACGTAAATCGCCGAATACTGGGGTTAAGAATTACTTGCACATATTAATGTTATATATCGTTGGAAGCAGAAAAATTTTGTCCGTCCTATGCAGTTTGTTCCGATTCTCTAACTTAAACACAGCACGAGTTATTCAATTTTTAAACTTGCCTTTTGCAAGGCTTCACCCGATTTCTTGCAATACTTGGTTCATTAAAACCATCAATAAAAATTAAACTAATTATTCCACAGTTTTGATTTTTACGCCATTGGATAGAGCGATATTTTTAACCCCAGAATTGATTCGACTTTTAGTCGAAGAACCAAGCTTTTATCTCCACTAGAAAAAAAGTTACAAGCTTTTGAACTTTGAGTTCGAAAACCTCTTTCCTGATCAAACTATTAACGTTTTATTGCGTTGCTATGGCGACATCTTTTAAATTCATTGTTGGTGTCCTTTTCTTCATTTCGTTTCTTAAAAGCATTTCATTTTACGGCGTTTCAACAAGGCAAATAATGCGATCGTCCGTGTTTCACTTGAATTCCTGCCTACTTAATGACTTATTTTTTTTTTTTCTGGTACCATTTTGAAAATGTGTTTCAAATTAAATTGTAATTCATGTTTTTAGCAGGGATTTTTTTTGGCTGCGATCTAAATATTAAAACAACTTTTTTGTTTGGAATTTTGCAATTAATGTTACAGGAAGAGAGCGGTTTGGAAATATTTGTTTTTGGTAGGGAATTGTATTTGTTTATTAGGGAGAGTGTTAAATATGTGCTACTTGACATTGTTTTTATTCCTGAGGAAGCATGTGCAAATAATGCGATTGACTTTTTTATGCGGGAAAGTTTTTTAGCGAGCCGCTTTAGCGGGGAGTAGTTTTTTGAAACCGGTTTCGCTAAAACTTTCCTCCCTCCTTTAAATGCGAGCCGCATTGGCGGCGAGTAATTTGTTTTAAGTTTCCGTACTACTTTAAAGGCGAGCCGCCTTGGCGGCGAATAGTTTGCTGAAACTTTCCTCGCTACTTTAAAGGCGAGCTGCCTTGGCGATTATATATCATTACTGAAACTTTCCTCGCTACTTTAAAGGCGAGCTGCCTTGGCGGTTATATATCATTATATACCGCCTTGACGGCGAGTAGTTTATTTAAATTTTCATCACTACTTTAAAGCCCGTGCAACGCCGGGCCCCACAGCTAGTAATAAATAAAAAAGGAACTCCACATACAATGGGGAGAATTAGCAATATTTTTTTTTTCTCTCAAGAAAAGTTTCTTTTAAATGCGTTTTGAAATAGCATTTCCCGACATTTGTTTTGAAACACCGGGAAACGTGTTACACACTTCGTAATTAGTCTTTGAAAGATGAATTTACAATTAGTAGTATTGCTAAAAGGCTTCTTGCATCACTTGCTTTAGCGCAGCAAATGTAGAACGAAATAAGGGTTTTAATTATTACCAATTGTTTTGAGAAAAAATAAATCCGTTACGAATTTACAACGTACAGGAAAAATAAATCTTTCTCCGAGTTTGTACGTTATTGCATCATTATTTACAATGTTTTTCTTAATGTAACATACTATCTCTAATTATTTTACTCCCCTTCTCCCCAAATTATCTGGAGAGTTTTCGATTTTTAAAACCAATTTTTCTAAAATGCTTTATTAGAAAGAGAGAAAAAAAAAAGAACATAAAAGAAGACTTAATTTCCGTAACCAAATAGCTAAAAACAAAATGTAGTCACTAAGGAAAATAACTTCATTCAATGATTGTTTTAAATAATTTTTAAGTAGGCTTATGAGACAGCAGAAAATATTTGCCTGTGTGTATTTCCCTAATGTACAATAGGGTGGGCCGAAAAATACTTTTTTTTTAATTTCCATGATGGGTATTGCGGAAAAAGTGCCAATGGTAAACAAAGTGCATATGAAAAGTTTGAAATTTTTTGGTTAATTTCTTGATCTGCCGCAATTGCCTTGAAGTTTGGGAAAATGCAGTTTTTTCGAGATTTTTATAAAATTATAATTTTTTTTTCCATTTTCGAAAACGGGTAGGGCGGAGAAGGTGCAATTGGGGGGCATAGAAATTCCATTAAAAAATTGAGGTCTGTGGTATAATGGCTTCCTTTCCACAAATGTCTAGAAGATTTTTCAATTTCCTGTTTTTTTCTACGTTTCTACTACTAAATTAAATTTTGTCAAAACGTTAAATTGCGGTTTTCGCCGTATTTATCTGAAATAACTACATTGTTTGTCACATATAATGCATTCTTAAATTTTAGGTGCTAAAATTTTTTTGAAAAAATTTTAGCGTTTTTTTCTCCGAAAAATCTCAAAAAACTGCATTTTTTCCAAACTTCAAGTAAATTGCAGCAGGTCAAGAAATTGACTAAATAATTTCAAATTTTTTATGCGCACTTTGCTCCCCAAATGGCACCTTCTTCGCATTATCCATCATCGAAATAAAAAAAAAGGTCTTTTTCGGCCCACCCTAATGGGCAACCTTTAACATTGAAGGTTCTTATAAGAGATGATATTTATTGTAAAAATAAACTAAGCAACTGGACACGCGATTTATATACGCGGAGGATATTATTTCTTTACTAAGTACCCCATAAGAACAAAAAACATTCCCCACTCCCCATCGTCGAAATAAAAGATTAAAAAAAAAGTCATTTTCGGCCCACCCTAATGTACAATTGCAAATTCATCATATCACTACTGCGAGGTACCCCCATCCACCATAGGAGCCCCAAAGGAGATTCAAAAAGGCACACTATAATTGAAGGGCTCGGGAGATGAAGGGGTTATGTGAAGAAACAGAAATTGCAAGGAGTTACAGTTCAAATTTTTCATTGTTGCAGTTGTTGCAGCTTTTTTGTTTTCTGGTTTTGTCGTTAGTGTGCGTATGAAATTGGTCTAATGACATCTACTTTTCGATGTATCAAGTTTCATTTGCTTACCTGTATCAATTGCTTACCATTGTTCAAAGCTCATTTTTTCAAATTTAACATAGCCACTTCATCCTCCAAGCCCTTCAATTCGTCACTGGAAAGGGACGCTAGGCACCAAAGGGTACATACTTTTTTTTCTAAAATTTTTTTAATGCTTACGATACAATATTTAAAAAGACATTTTATAAGACGAAATACAAGCAGCAATTAACATAAACTGGGAAGCTGGGAATAATTTTAAAAACTTAGCTTTTTGTTCTTGAGATTGTGAACGATGTAGTTCTTGATAAAGATCATAATAAAACGGTTGCGGAACACACTTTACAATGGTTATGTGCTGCAATCTGTTAATAATGAATTGAAACAATACCAAAGTAATAATTGAACACTATAATTTGGTTGAAATGTTCATTTTTGGTAAATTCAGACACACTTTTTGGACCGTCTCTAAAAAGGGACGCTAGGCATTAATGGGTTAGGTCTGCATTTGAAGAAAAAAGTGTTCAGCATTTTATTCACATTTAAAGTGTTAGAACGTATTTCACGCAAAAGAAAAAGAGCTCCCCAAATAAAGCAATATCCAAACGCTGCTAAGGGACCAATGCATATATGATACAGAATATTCCATTCAAATATTGGATCTCGTGAGTTGTTACACCTTGGCTCCAAAAATTTGCCATCATTTTCATGCAAAACTCTTGATGTTGCATTCTGAACGCACTAGGCAAGGTGATTTGGCAGCACGCCACGGCAAAAAATGCAAGACACGACCTTTTCTCTTGGTGGTTGAACCTGTTCCATTTAGTAGCTGGGGGACAAACTTACCTTGATCGACTTTCTTCTATTTGTTGCCAATTTGCAAACTAGAGTGACGACCCGTTTGCTTCTTTGTATCATTTCTCAAACTATAGTTTTTAACAAATTTATGTCCAGTAGCCTAAAAACGGGACGCTTGTTAGTTACTGCATACAAAAACCTGTAACGGGTATATCCTTTACACTAAAGCTGTTTTTCACAAGTTAAGTAGTCCTTCTTCTTGAAAAAACCAGTTAGACCCCTATTTGGACATCAGAGTTTATTTATTGACAGCTATTTTCAGACAAATCAGTCAAGCAACGATCCACAGGTAGGGTAGCCACAGAAAGTAAGTTTTTTTTTGCGGACTTGTTTTTCACAAAATTAAACTATTTTAAAATGATTTGCTTAAAATTGATCACAGATGCCTTTTGTAATATTACTTTGCAAAAGTAAAATCAAGTAAAGTCGTATTTTGCTCACATATCTGCAAAATATCCCATAAACAGGACGTTAAATAACTTAACAAATATGGCAACGGCGAACTATTTTACATTCTGCATATTCTTGATAATTTGTGATTTTGATAATTTGTTTTTTTATTTCAGTGACTGGTATTTGGATAAATTTAAAAAAATAATTTGTGTTAATTTATTGTTGTACCGAACTGTAATGTTATTCAAAAATATTTGCGTAAGATTAAATAAAATTTATTTGCTGTCAAAGTTCTATCTATTTCTCTTCCACCTTTTGAAAACTGCCCTTGTATTTATTGCCTTAGGAATTATTGCACCGAGGTTGTACTGTAAACTGACATTTTTACTGGTAACAATCTGTATATTTGCTGCTAAACTTAACATGAGTAAACTTCAGCGAATAAAGCATGGGTGCCCAGCTCCTCTCACCTTCGAAAGGTAATGGTGCAACTTCCCCCCACCTCCAAATGCCTTGAGAACACTCTTCTAAGAGCAAGTCTTGAACCTGAGCTTTCAATCGTCTGCAGATTAATTTTAGTCTTTTCTTAGATTGAATGAAATGAACTGAACTGAAGTGAAGTAAAAAATGAGATAAAAATTGATGGAACGAACAGAAACAGTTGATTCTTTGATGGAACATTTTGAATTGATTTTGTTGCAGTTTGAGATGTAAAAAGTCGAAATGTAAATAGTTAATTCTAATATACAAAATGATTTCTCTTTTCGAATATTTACTTCATAACAGTGACACGATTGCAAACGCCCAAGATGAAGCGGGAAGTCGGTAAGATTTTACATTCATAAGAATTATTTTAAAAGATCCGCTAACGCATACTTGACTTGTAGGAACCCTTTTCCTGAAAAAAAGGGAAAAAATAAAAAATATCACAAACCACCCCCTAAAAATTTCAATGAAAGAGTTTTCGCCATGACCCCCCTCCCCCCTCCCCCAGCTGGGCCCCGCTGAATAAAGAACTACTTCGAAACTTCTCCTCGATTTC
>JAXGGA010010402.1:0-47024 GCA_038373865.1 Uloborus plumipes | reverse complement strand
CATTTTCAATTTAAAATTGTTATAACTTTTCAACTATTTGTCTTAGAAAATAAAACCAAGCACTATAAAATAGCTCTTTTAAAGCGCTTTCGGATGATATATTTCAGTTTTGCAATATTTAAATCTATGATGGAGTTTTAAACAGTTACATGAGCGCATTTACCTGTAAAAGCGGCCATTTTGATGACGTCATCACAGGTGGGCCCTTGACCTCAGAAAGAAAAATTAAATCTTTCTAAATAGATCTTTTAAAGCGCTTTCAGATGATATATTTGAGTTTTGAAATATTTAAATCTATGATGGAGTTTTAGGTGGAGTTAAACAAAAGTGTTTACCTGTAAAAGCGGCCATTTTGATGACGTCATTAAAGGTGGGACCTTGACCTCAGAAAGAAAAATTAAATCTTTCCAAATAGCTCTTTCAAAGAGCTTTCAAATGATACATTTGAGTTTTGCAATATTTCAATCTATTATGGAGTTTTAAGCAATTAAACGAACATATTTACCTGTAAAAGCGGCCATCTTGATGACATCATCACGGAAGTTCATGACCCCTGATCAAGTGTCTCCCGGAGGTTTTTTGTTCTTATATATGTACATAAGCTCTGTACCAAATTTCACACTGGTATCCGGAAGTGAAATATTTCGGCTGTTTTTGTCGCTAACTCCACAGACTAAACGGGCCTTCTGGGAATGCTTCTAACAATAGCAGCACCGCTGAGAGATGTGTGTGGAGTTCTCAGGAGACTAATTTGAACATGGTTAGGTCACCACCGCACCAGGTTTCCCAGTTTATTTTCTTCGGTCGCAATTTGGCTACCTTTCTAAAAGATTTTGTATACTACATGTAGTCCTCTCGTAAACAATATAATTCTTAAAATTAAATAAAAAAATAAACATCAAAATGAACATTTAGCTTTTTTTCAACATACTAAAAGAAATCCTTGGCCTGAAAAACATATACTTTGATATAAAAACCTCTTTTGTGTGAGTTAAATTGCAAAAGCAGTAGCATAGGTCGCCATTTTGAAAAACGCCGCCATCTTGGATTCAAACGGTTTTTGAAAGTGCCTCTGGGTCTTAATTTCAATGTATAGCCCTAAACAACATTCCCACCAAGTGGCATCTTCTTATCACAATTTGCAGTTTTCCAACAGTTAGCTCCCGGGCTATAAAACAAATTACTCGCCGCCAAGGCGGCTCGCTAAAAAACTTTCCCGCATAAAAAAATCAATCGCATTATTTGCACATACTTCCTCAGGAATAAAAACAATGTCAAGTAGCACATATTTAACACTCTCCCTAATAAATAAATACAATTCCCTACCAAAAACAAATATTTCCAAACCGCTCTCTTCCTGTAACATTAATTGCAAAATTCCAAACAAAAAAGTTGTTTTAATATTTAGATCGCAGCCAAAAAAAAATCCCTGCTAAAAACATGAATTACAATTTAATTTGAAACACATTTTCAAAATGGTACCAGAAAAAAAAAATATAAGTCATTAAGTAGGCAGGAATTCAAGTGAAACACGGACGATCGCATTATTTGCCTTGTTGAAACGCCGTAAAATGAAATGCTTTTAAGAAACGAAATGAAGAAAAGGACACCAACAATGAATTTAAAAGATGTCGCCATAGCAACGCAATAAAACGTTAATAGTTTGATCAGGAAAGAGGTTTTCGAACTCAAAGTTCAAACGCTTGTAACTTTTTTTCTAGTGGAGATAAAAGCTTGGTTCTTCGACTGTAAGTCGCATCAATTCTGGGGTTAAAAATATCGATCTATCCAATGGCGTAAAAATCAAAACTGTTGAATAATTAGTTTATTTTTTATTGATGATTTTAATAAACCAAGTATTGCAAGATATCGGGTGAAGCCTTGCAAAAGGCAAGTTTAAAAATTGAATAACTCGTGCTGTGTTTAAGTTAGAGAATCGGAACAAACTGCATAGGACGGACAAAATTTTTCTGCTTCCAACGATATGTAACATTAATATGTGCAAGTAATTTTTAACCCCAGTATTCGGCGATTTACGTGAAAATTTGCCTTGAATTCGAATAAAAAACGAATCGCTAATCGAATCTTTTCAAACTATAGCCTAAAGTCTTTCTGGATAAATGGACTATTCAACACAAAAAGAATTTTTCAAATCGAACCAGTAGTTCCTGAGATTAGCGCGTTCAAACAAACAAACAAACAAACAAACAAACAAACAAACAAACAAACAAACTCTACAGCTTTATATATTAGTAAAGATTATGAAGTAAAATTTCTTTATTTATGTATTATTGCTTTTATTTTTAACATTTGAAAACATTTTTATTTAAATACAATAAAAAAAATGTTTGGTGATAAGAACGAATTTTTCACTTTTCTGTGTGATGCAAATGGGTTAACAAAAAAATACAAAGCATTCTTCGCTAGATTACAAATTAATTGTAAACTACCTCCTTTATGCCCCCCCCCCCCCGCAAAATAGAGAAAAGGTTCTTAGCTCAAAAAAAAGAAAAAAGAAAAAAAAAAGTCCAAGAACGCAAAATAAATAAATAAAATAAAAAAAATAATTAAAAAAAAGCTCATGTTTTTGATTTTTTGCTGTGCAACATTTCAGAAATTTTGCTGACGGGTCCGTATCAAATAAATTAACTCTTTTTTTTAATTAAAAAAAATAGATCGAAAATTTTTTGACAAACAATCAACATTGTAGAACGCATGCAGTAAAACTTCTTTGATATACCATTTGACATGCAATCTATATCTATAAAAATGAGTGTATGTATACTTGTTCTCTATACAAATCCACAGTTTGCGTCAGATTTTCATCAAACTTGACATAGAGGTTCCTTGATGCCCTAGAATTCTCATAGGCGGGGTCTTGAAATTTTAAAAAATCTAAAAAGCTCAAATTTAAATTTTTTGTCAAAAAATGGCCCTTTTATAGGAATCTAACCTATTTATATTGTAATCGAGATAGGCCTTTTAGCATTCAAATTGATGAAATTTAAGATTTTTAAATATAAGTATTTTCCAACAATGATTACGATTAAAGTAATGAATTTTCAACTTAAGGCTCACCTATTGAAAAAAGTAAAAAACAATCATAATTCATGTGGACTTTATAAAAAGAACCACGGATTTGAATTTCAAATTTGCAATGCGATGACAGTTGCGTCTGTAATGGAGATAAGCCTTCAGAACGAGAAATAGATTTATTTCTGAGTTATAATAATTTTTACTTTGCAGGTGGGAACAATTAATAGAGAAAAGTTAATATTTTAAATTTGGCGGTGAAATTGATGCAATTTTTTCACTTCCATGTGCATATATTTCATGCCAATGGACGCGGCAAAGCACAGACAACATTTATCTTCAATTTTCACCTTTTGATAAGACTATTTTTCTGTGAACGTTGAACTTTCTGTAATATTTTAGTTTTTTCCAAGTTTGTACCTAAGAGACAGATTGATGCAAATTATTTTATACCCATATGAATAGAACTCTTTCAAACTTTTTTCCCTGAATGCTATGTTGTATTAATAAGCACACGGGCAACGCCGGGTATTAAGCTAGTAACCATATATATTTCATAGTGTTAATGTTCATAAGCAAGGGCGGAGGCAGAATCATACACCGGGGGGGGGGGGGGGCGCACCCGAACTAAAAAGAAATTCTTACTAAAAATTTTAGCAATTTTTTCACTTGAAAAGTACGAAAAAGCTTTTTTACTTAAAAAATTAGAGAAAACATTTTTTTCCGAAAGAAAAAAAAAAAAAAAAAATTTTGAACAGAAAAAGTTTTCAAAAATATTTTTTTCTAAAAAAATTATTATTATTTTTTTTACATTTATTTTCAGAAGTCACGGAGTACAAATGAATCCCTGATGGTGCCCATGTTCATAAGCATAGTTAAGCTTACATTATCATAGCTACAGCAACCCGCGGCTTGTACAGAGGTGGTTATTTTCAGCTCAATTTGCATAACAAATAAATTTTACTGAACTTTTTCTTGAAGATGTAATTGTAGAATAACATTTTAATAGAGTTGTTATGCTAAAAGTAAGTTTTACTTCATGAGGATTTTTTAAAAAAATAAAGTAATAATAATGTCTAAAATTTATGCGGTTGCGACGATTTGAAACGTATCAAATAAAGGTTGATATACCATTTCAAAATTTGCTGATATGAATGTTTCAAAATCGTTGGCAAATCGTGTGAAGAAACCGTTTTGCAACAATGCCTAAAGGCCCGGTTTCCTAGGAGTGAAATCGTCGATCTCTGGCGAGGGGACAGACGCCGCCGCCTTCTGCGCATGCGCCTGAGCCGCAGATTGACGTCGCTTCATGCCACGCTCCAATCAAACTGGTTCTGATTCCAGCATGCGTCGCTCCCGGCATCGGCGACGATTCTAGGAAACCAAGCCTTCAATAAACTGGTTCTGATTCCAGCGTGCGTCGCGCCCGGCGTCAGCGACCATTCTAGGAAACCAGCCCTTAACTGTATTGCAACGAAACTTATTTTCGTTCCGTCAACGTGATTTGGGACGTTTTGTCAGTTAAGCACTTGGGGATGGCTGAGGTTGATTACGGGCTTCTTTGGCGAGCTCATCGGCTTTCTTGTTATCAGGGATATCAACGTGCTCCGGTATCCATTGCAATGTGCTGTGGGGAGGGGGGGATATCAATGTGCTGGATCTTTGGGTAGCAATGATTTGTATATTAGCTAAATAATCTTATGACTAAGTTGACATTTGCCATCTTTGTATCGCTTGAAGTGCGGATCTTGCGTCGGAAAAAATGATGATGCCGTTGGATCCCTGGTTAACTTTAGACAGATAAATTTCCAAAGCACACTTTATGGCCACGAGCTTACAAGTATTGTTGGAAGCAATTTTAACCAACAGATATACTGCGACACTCCTTCTCGCCATCTGTTCCGGAAAAGAGGAATCCTGCTCCACCTCTATCCAGATTAGTGTCGGAGGAACCGTCGCTTAAATTAGTTACACTTATTTTATTTGTTACCAAATAGAGTCATAAGTAATGAGAAAACACGTTCGACTGCTCAATAGGGTGGGCCGAAAAAACACTTTTTTTAATTTCGAAGTTGTAATAGTGCGAAAAGTTGCGAATCATGAAGACAAAAGGAAGGCGAAAAAATTATCGAAATCGATTGATATCTTCCGGTCGCGCATGAGGCCTAAAATTTGGAAAAATATGAAAAAAAAAACCTCATTTTTGCGATTTTTAATATTTTTTACTAGCTGCGTGGCCCGGCGTTGCACGGGCTGTAATGTAGTGAAGGCAGTTTAAGAAAACTACTCGCCACCAAGGCGGCTCGCCTTTAAAGTAATGAGGAAAGTTTAAAAAGTTTACTCGCCGTCAAGGCGGCTTGCCTTTACAGTAGCGAGGAAAGTTTCAATAAACTACTCGCCGCCAAGGCGGCTCGCCTTTAAAGTAAAAAGGAAAAGTTTATTAAACTACTCCCCGCTAAAGCGGCTCGCTAAAAAGCTTTCCTGCAGCAAAGAATCAATCGAATTATTTGCACATGCTTCCTCAAAAATAAAGACGATGTCAAGTAGCCCATACTTAGCACTCTCCCTAAATAACAAATAAAATTCATTTCCAAAAACAATTATTTCCAAACCGCTTTCTTCCTGTAAAATTAATTGCAAAATTCTAAACGAAAGAGTTCTTTTAATATTTGGATTGCAGCCAAAAAAAGTCTTTTCTAAAAACAGCAATTGCAATTTTATTTAAAAACACATTTTCAAAATGGTACCAAAGAAAAAATATGTCATTAATAATTAGAATAAAAACAATTGTTAGAACTGTGTTATAACACGTATTCAAAATGACAATGGAAAAAAATAACACTCTTTCATTTTAAAAAGTTCAACTTAATTAACGTTTTAATTTAAAATCGCAACGGAAAGAAATAAATATCTTGGAATTTTAAATACTAGTTCAATAATTTAATTAACGTTTTAATTCAAAATGGCAACGGTAAGAAATAAATGTCTTGGAAGTTTAATCATTTATTAGGCTTAATCGCTTTAAATTTGACTACAAAGGCTGCGTTCAGAGTATTCGCCCGGGCCGCCCGGGCGTTAAAGCCGTGACGTCATAAATAGCTTCCCGGGCCGAGCCCGGGAAGTTGTGGTCTGGACAGCACTTGTGCCTTTCGGGAAGAAACAAAATGGCGGACACAACAGCAGAAAGTTACGCGGCGGTCAATGCAGGAACAATCCTGCATTCGCTCCTATATTTCGGCCCAAAATGATACCATTCTTAACCTTGGCGGCAATTATTGTTCATCTACCGTCATGGTTGAGCGTGGGATCGAAATGACTTATCGAATTTAATGAGAAATATGTTATTTTAAATGAAGGAATTTACGCTGAAATAGGCCTAACAGTAAGTAAAGAATTTCATCGATCTCGCTTATCTGACAGGATTGTTCCTGCAATGACCGATTCTCAAGGAAATGTACCATTTCAGATTCATCACAGCAAATAGCGTGCGTATTTTTGACCATTGTGTGTGTGTTTTCAAGATTTTGTTTTAGTCACTCTTCGTAAATCCTAGCAGACGAAAGAGCAATAAATTTCAGCCAATGAGCATCATCCTTTGCTAAACGCCCAACACGTGACTTATCTGCCCAGCTAAATTTCCTGGGCTGCTTGTGCTTGAGCCCGGGAAGCTCGGGCGTGTACTCTGGACAGCATTTGGGAAGTTCGGGCGTTCCAAATAGCTGCTCTGAACGCTTTGGGAAGAACCCGGGAAGCTCGGGCGCGTACTCTGAACGCGCCCTTATTAATTGATATCTTCGCTAATTAAAATCGTATGATTATATAAATTGAAACTAATGAAGCCTGAAAAATTACTTATCTATCGGTAGGGGAAAGTTGTCCAAAATGGGGACGCTAACATATTTCTGTCTGCAAAAAAAAAAATCTATAAATAAGAAAAATGTGGCAAAGCATTTCCCGTTTAGAGCATGTCTTAGACTATGAGATGGCAAGGGGATTTTTTTAAAAAAATCCTTAGTATAGGCAAAAAAAACCCATTTTTCTGAATAATGTTCGAAGTCCCCGTTTTGGACAACCGGGTGGGTAAAATGGGGTACTCATATGAAATAGCATATAAATTCAAGTTCTGCTGCGAAATTTTATTAGAAAAACTTGTTTTACAAAGAAAGATTGACTTTAATGCAAAATCAAAATGCAGATAAGGAATTTTACCTTTTTTAACAGTTACTAGAATGTCACAAAAAGTAATCAAATACAAAAGTCACATATAAAATTGACTTCGCTTTCGTCAACACTTGAACATGCTTCATGGGTCCAACCTCGACAGCTGCTACATTAAATCCACCCCTCTTAGTGTTTCGAGTCAATGTAAAGCTCATTACAAAAAATGCAAGCGTCATTTCTATTCTCTTCCTCATCAGATGATAACGGATCTTGATTTTTTTTTATTTTCTTCTCATTTTTAGCTTTTGGATATTTAGGATTGGGCTCGGTGGGTTTCTTGACCAATTTTCTTTTCAGTTTATTTTGCTTTTCATTTTTCTCCTGTTCCATAGCTTCCAATTCTGCTTTATAAGGCGATGAAGTGAGTATGGCAGTTTTACCTCTCCTCTTGTCATTCACTTTTTTTTTTCATGCGTTCAATTTCTTGTGGTGGAGGCATTATTATTTTCGGTGAAATGTTATACACTGAACATGTCTGGGGTTCTATAGCTGGAGATACACTAGGTGGCCAAAAGTATCCGGACACTTTCAAAAATTCACATTTTTACATATAGCTCGAGAAATAAGTGATCAATTGTTCTTTAACTTTAGTCATACAAAATATAGGCTTCACCGAACATTTCCAAGTTGAAATTAAATTACCCTTGCATTTGGGGGACGACAAGAAGAGGGTTGAAAGAAAAACCGCTTTTTGACCATAACTCTTCGAAAATAGCTCGGAATAAGCTCTCAATTTCAGTAATTAATTAGCATACTATGTATAATTACTGTACAAATTTTTATGAACGTACCACTCTTACTTCTGAAGATATGAAACATTTTTGAAAAAACGGCAATTTTATTTGAAGGGTTTTTGCTCATAACACGCAGAGTTTTTGATCAAACCTTATCACAACTTCAGGAAAGATGACAAAATACAAGAGAAAGAACATACTAAAGCGGTAAATAAAAATATTAAAAATTCGATGAGATATGAACGTTAAAAGGAAATAATTTTTCACGGCGCATGCGCGAACGACAGAAATTTATAACTACAAAAATATTGTAGCCTGATTTATACTGCATCTTATAAAAAAAGTTCCAGTTGAATATCATGAAAAATGAAAAAGATATCAGCGATCTAGTGAGCTGTATTTCATTCATTCGCAGACAATACATAAATAGTGAGGGTCTGTCCACAAAGAGCTATTTTTAAATTAAAGGTTATTGCGTCGTCTTTCAAAACCAACGTTTCAGAGGGTGTCCGGATACTTTTGGAAACGTACGTATAAGGTCTTTTTGGCCGAACAGACGAAATGTGACTTCTATGCCGAATATAAATTTTCAAACTGTATACAATTTAACATTGAAAAAAAATGATCGATTGTCACCACACTATTTGTGGACAACCCCTCACTATTTATGTATTGTCTGCGAATGAATGAAATACAGCTCACTAGATCGCTGATATCTTTTTCATTTTTCATGATATTCAACTGGAACTTTTTTTATAAGATGCAGTATAAATCAGGCTACAATATTTTTGTAGTTATAAATTTCTGTCGTTCGCGCATGCGCCGTGAAAAATTATTTCCTTTTAACGTTCATATCTCATCGAATTTTTAATATTTTTATTTACCGCTTTAGTATGTTCTTTCTCTTGTATTTTGTCATCTTTCCTGAAGTTGTGATAAGGTTTGATCAAAAATTCTGCGTGTTATGAGCAAAAACCCTTCAAATAAAATTGCCGTTTTTTCAAAAATGTTTCATATCTTCAGAAGTAAGAGTGGTACGTACATAAAAATTTGTACAGTAATTATACATAGTATGCTAATTAATTACTGAAATTGATAGCTTATTCCGAGCTATTTTCGAAGAGTTATGGTCAAAAAGCGGTTTTTCTTTCAACCCCCTTCTTGTCGCCCCCCAAATGCAAGGGTAATTTAATTTCAACTTGGAAATGTTCGGTGAAGTCTATATTTTGTATGACTAAAGTTAAAGAACAATTGATCACTTATTTCTCGAGCTATATGTAAGAATGTGAATTTTTGAAAGTGTCCGGATACTTTTGGCCACCTAGTGTATTCCAAACGATGAAGTGGAAGGTGGGGGTGTGACGATTCCATTACTCGATGCTAAATGACGTTCTAAAGGGTTGTTAGCAGGTTTTTCAGTTGTTTCTGACCACGTTATTTTCCCGAGCAAAATTCACCAGTTCCAAGCTTTTTGTATGGGAATTGTGGCCATCAAGTATTAACAACACTGGCTTTGTAGGTCCTGGATTTGAATGTTCCACAAACTTCTTGAACCAAACAAGGAAAGTCTCCTTGTTAATCCAACCACTCTCGTGATATACCGCAAATGATCCAGGAGGGGCATCATCCATCAAGAGAGCATATTCTCGCTTTCTAGGAAAGACAAACATAGTTGGAACGAAATTTCCTGCGGCATTTACACAGATTTCTGTTGTCACAAGTACCCCTCGCTCGGCTGATGCCAAACTGCCAACTTGTTTTTTTCACGAAGAGCAAGGACTTTAGATGGCTTATTGGGCACTGTCAAGATGCCTGTCTCATCTACATTGTAAATATCATTGGGTGAGAATTGATATTTTATATACAATGACTCTAATAAATCAAACAACATTTTGAGAGCGACGCGATTAAAACCTTTTGCACGCGCCATTGAGGTTTTTTGAGGATTACGTAGAGCTAATATTGGATGACGTTTTAGAAATCCATAAAGCCAGTCCTTTCCAGCCATTCTCCGTTCCATGTTAAAAATATGCTGAATTTTGTTTTTCTCTGCTAGCTCAAACGCGAGAGTTCTCAAATCTGATAGCGTAACGCCAAACAACCTCTCTTCCAAATGTAAGAGATGGTCCACCAATTCCTTCTCTTGGGCTTCCGAAAAAACTGTTTTATATCTTCCTAAGCGTTTAGAAACAGCCGCTTGTGTAGAGAGCTCCTTCTGTCGAGCCTCTTTCACCTTCCTCTCCAGAGTTGTCTGTGGAACGTTGTAGGCTTTAGATGCTCTCCTGTAACCCATTTTCCCTTCTAAAACTTCTTGGATTGCACCAGCCATGCTCTCTGTCGACCAGCTCTGTCGATCAGTTTTCCTTTGATAGCGCCCCATCTCGTCTTCAAATAAAATGATAGTTCTGTAAATAACAGAACAAATTATCATTTTGGCATTAAAAAAAAATTATACATTAAATTTTATTTTTGTAACTTAAATATTTATTTAATTTAGTTAATCTATATTAAATTAATTATATTTAATCTTTGTAAAAATAATTACATTTAATCATTATAAAATTACTTTTATTTAATCGTTATAAAACTAATTTTGTTTAATCTACATTCGTTATGCACACAAATAATATCTTACACTCAATTTAAGCACTTAATTCACAACATAATATCTCAGAATTAAAGCAAATTAAAACATATTTCAAAATTGTTATGAGACGTTCAAAACGGGGCCGTCCCCATTTTGGACTAACCTCTATGTCCTCATTTGAGCCGACCATGACGAACGCTAGAAAACATGGCATCTCTTCACACACATGTAAGATAGAAAATAAGAAACATATCACAATATAACTTAAAACTAGAGCGAAAAAAATGATTACTTACCAAAATTGAATCTTCAAATGTAAATTCATACAGCTCAATATAGTGCAGGGGCAAAATCGAACTTTTTTCTTGCTAAAAATTCAAAACTTCGTAGCAGAAAGAATAAAAGCAAATTGCGTCAACAAATCTTTTCAAAATGGCAATCTGATGTAAAGGAATAATAGTAGTACATTGGATCACCAGATGTCAGCACTTATCAGTGAGAAACCGAATGTCCCCATTTGACCCGCCGTCCCCGTTTTGGACGACTCTCCCCTACCTGGTTTGACTTTCAGTTCATTGGCGTTCAGGAGAAAGAAGCGTGACATAGATAGAAAGAAAGAAAGAAAGAAAGAAAGATAGATACTCAGTTTTTAATATAAGTAGATTTTAACTAGATGTTTTCATAATCTTTTCGTGCGGAAAAGTCGCCAATTATGAAGACAAAAAGAGGGATAAAAAAGAGAAAAAAAAATATCGAAATCGATTAATATCTTCCGGTCATGCCTAGGGCCTAAACTTTGACAAACTATGAAAAAAAGCGATTTTTTTTTTGAATTTTTGAATTAGATGTATTCGTTATTTTCATTTCATTTCATTTCACCCTCCAGGGTCCCCCGTACCTACCAGCTTAGTGGTTTAACCGGGATAGGGCCCTGAAGAGCGCTCTGTTCTTAATTTTGAACCAGAACCTAGGGTCGAGCAAACCATAGGCCCTAGCACCCCCAGAGGTATCGTTTCACTTGGAGGACTTTGTGACCACGACATTTTTAACGCCTCCCAGTCACCATTAATCAAGACGGTGGATCTTTGATCGGCTGGGATCGAACCCGGGTCCTTTCGGACACGAGTCCGATGCCTTACCGATCGGGCCACCACGGCCCATGTATTCGTTATGCAATAATTTGTAACGTTTTCTAATATAGCCTTAAAACATTGTGTTTTGATTTGCTTTTGGTTAATTAATATCTTAAGGTCGCGCACTAACCCTAAAATTGCACAAAATAATAAAAAAGTTACATTTTTGGGGGTTTTTGGTTTTTGATGAATAATTTTTAAATGAAACAGCCGTAGTATTTTTTCTGATGAACTGACAAAAAAATAGAAAAACAAACTACCAGGTTCAGACGATGTTTTCCAGTTGCGAAAAGACTTAGAAACTCTCACGCGCAGACGTCGGGCAGAAATCCAGTCAACGTCGCTCGCCTGGACCTACGGCTCCCTTCCACTCTATCGCCGCCTTCCTAGGACCAAGTTAGTTATCTGCATAGATTGTTTTTTCAGTCTGCGTTTCTATGTAGTAATCGCAGTTTACTGTTATTTAGTTCAATCTAGCTGTTTTCATTTTGAAAATCTTATAGCCTTTTGAAATGATGTAGTTTTCTGCTGTGTGTGGACTCAGTGATTTAACAAAAAAGATATGTAATAACAAGACAAATACTCTAATAACATGACAAATATTTGGCTGCCCCACTTTTGGTACTTCAAAAGAACTGCCATCAAACCTGCCGTCCACTGGCGAGGACATCATTGGGTGGTGTTCTCAAGGAAGCTTCAATTTAGCACTATAAATTAATGATGGTGTCTTAGCCAGTGGACGGCTTGTTTGATGGCAGTTCTTTTTAAGTACCAAAAGTGGGGCAGCCAAATATTTGTCTTGTTATCATAAAACTTTTTCGTTAAATCACTGAGTCCACACACAGCAGAAAACTACATCATTTCAAACGGCTATAAGATTTTCAAAATGAAAACAGCTAGATTGAACTAAATAACAGTAAACTGCGATTACTACATAGAAACGCAGACTGAAAAAACAATCTATGCAGATAACTAACTTGGTCCTAGGAAGGCGGCGATAGAGTGGAAGGGAGCCGTAGGTCCAGGCGAGCGACGTTGACTGGATTTCTGCTCGACGTCTGCGCATGAGAGTTTCTAAGTCTTTTCGCAACTGGAAAACATCGTCTGAACCTGGTAGTTTGTTTTTCTATTTTTTTGTCAGTTCATCAGAAAAAATACTACGGCTGTTTCATTTAAAAATTATTCATCAAAAACCAAAAACACCCCAAAATGTAACTTTTTTATTATTTTGGGTAATTGTAGGGTTTGTGCGCGACCTTAAGATTTTAATTAACCAAAAGCAAATCAAAACCCAATGTTTTAAGGCTATATTAGAAAACGTTACAAACTATTGCATAACGAATACATCTAATTCAAAAATTCAAAAAAAAAAAAAAAAAAAAAAATAAATAAATAATCGCTTTTTTCATAGTTTGTCAAAGTTTAGGCCCTAGGCACGACCGGAAGATATTAATCGATTTCGATTTTTTTTTTCTCTTTTTTATCCCTCTTTTTGTCTTCATAATTAGCGACTTTTCCGCACGAAAAGATTATGAAAACATCTAGTTAAAATAAAAAATGTTAAAAATCGCAAAAATGAAGTTTTTTTCATATTTTTTCAAATTTTAGGCCTTATGCCCGACCGGAAGATATCAATCGATTTCGCTATTTTTTTTCTTCCTTTTGTCTTCACAATTAGCAACTTTTCCGCGCTATTACGTTACGAAAATGCCGAACTCAAAAATTTTTAAAAAAATCGCCAAAAATGAAGTTTTTTCATTTTTTTTTCAAACTTTAGGCCCTATGCGCGAACGGAAGATAGCAAACGATTTCGATAATTTATTTTTCCTTTCTTTTGTCTTCATGATTCGCAACTTTTCCGCACTATTACAACTTTGAAATAAAAAAAAGTGTTTTTTCGGCCCACCCTACTGCTCAACCCCCCTTTGAGATATTGACACCACAGTTGAATCAGCACCTGCATCCGATGGAGTCTACTACTCAGGGACTAATTTTTGTTTGATTCCTCCTGCTATTTCCAGCGATATATCAGTCACCACAAAGAGCAGAAAACGATTGATTGCTCCATCCCGCTTCGAGAAAAATTTGCTCTCTTCTAATAGTCACCAGTTCGCGTGGGGGGTACATAGGTGTACTAACATGTGCTCGATTTCATGCAGTAAGGTTTGTTCCAGAACGGCCACAAAAAACTGGTCACACTCATGTAGACACACACACACACGGATCCACACACATACAGAAATTTTCCAAAAATGGTCAAAATGGATCCAGCACACTTCAAAACGTACAAATCCGTCGAAATTCGATTCTCGAAAATTTTTACGAATACTTTCGTCTAGAAGACTGAGAAGAGAGTGAAAATATTTCTTTTTCAGCCATTAGTACATAAGTTATTTAAGATGTCAACTCTAATAATAATAACTCTAATCTGTGCTAAAATTACTTTCCATGGGGAAAATATTCGAGAAATCCCCCCCCCCTTAAAATTTCGCATATGGGCTCCTATGATTCCATAAAAACCATCCATCCGAGCTCTTTTTTAGCCGGGAAACTATTTGCGAGGAAGATGTGGCTATTAATGCAATGTATGCGAATGCTATTGAAGGATATGGATTAGGGTGAGTCGAAAAAATCGATTTTTTTATTTCGAAATCGCATTACCTCTCAAAAGTTGTTATTTAGTGTCCACAACTTGGGAAAAATAAGAAAAAAATTCTAAGTTGACGACTTCGGTTCGCGCATGAGGCTCAAAGTTGGAAAAAATATGTTAAAAATGGAAATTTTCAAAAGGAAAAAAGAAAAAAAAAATGTAACTCTTTATAATGCAACTGCCATAAGCTGTAAATATTTTGTGCATTTTTAATCTAAAAAAGTATTTTATAGCTTTTACATACGATTATTAGTTTGCACATCAGCCTTAAATTGGGCTAAAATCGCCTACAATGTCAAATTTCGAAAATATCGATTTTTTTTATTTCGAAATTAAAAAAAATCTAAGTTGACTCCTTCGGTTCGCGCATGAGGCTCAAAGTTGGAAAATATATGCTAAAAATGGAAATTTTCAAAAAATAATTTGAAAAAAAAAGTAATTGTTTTCTATCGAATCTGATTTAAATTGTTAGTAGATAACATAAATTGAACCGAAAAATATACATATAACTTTTAGAAGATACATTCTGTTTGTGCATAAGGCTCAAAATATGAAAAAAAAAAAAGTCAAAAACTGAACCAGAACGCACTACGTCGGCACTGTGCCGGTATATTTTTATTCTACAGCCGACTTGTCTAGACATTACACATGTTCTAGGAGACAGTCCACCAAAATTTATATTTCCAATTGAATTGTAGTTACGGATAATTCTATCCGTTGTTTTTGTGCCGATTTCAAAATTTATATTTGAAAGTAGTGTCGATGGTATTCAAAAAATAAAATTATATTTACTTTTTAGAGCAATTCCCAACAGAAGTCGGTTCTATTTTTTTTCCAAAAATATTTTTATTATAAAGTACTTTCACAGCCGTTATTTTAAAAAATAACTTGAATTTCCTCTTCATACTTTATTTATAAAATAAGGTATGAAAAAAGTGACGGTTCTTCTCACATTTTGGATCTGAACACCAATTTGAAAATTTCTAGAAAGAAAAGAAGAAATTTAAATAATAATAATAAATTAAAATGTTTGTAGATTTGCTATTTACCAACAAAAGCAGTAGCAATTCTTATCTGTTATTGTTTGGACACTTAAATAACCTCAGATGAATATATCTGCTACAGAGAAGGGGAATGAATTCATAAATGTAACTAAACAAATTTGGGTTAATTAAAGGATATTTTGCACCAGAATTCATGCCCCTTGCTAATACAGTTGTTAACCACAAATGTGTAGTATATGGGTGATTCTACGCTATTTGAATTCAGATGGCCGATGGAAAAACTTCATGTGAAACTGATTGTATAATTCAACCGCGACGAGATGGCCGGTGTCAATCAAATGAGAAAACGAGTCCGTTCCTTAAAATAGGTAGAATTTCTATCCATTCAAATTCCCCCATCAATTGTGAATCCCATTCCTCAATTTTCATCTGCGTATCACCCCTTCCTAAAAATGGACAATCCTGAAAAAAGGAGGAGTCATAGGCCTCTCTGCGAAGTTGAATTATATTAATGTTTTTGCATGCTTGAGCATTACCAAGGCTTCACTAGATAGCGTTTTATACAGGCTGTATCATTACTCAGAACATCAATGGTAAAGATTTGCCCGCTAGAGAGCGCTGAACAAGGACCACCCAAATGCTTGTTTACATTTATTAGCATATTGTTTCTGCTGTAAAAAGTGATGTTTATCCTATCTTTTAGGGTTAAAAAACATTGATATAGTTAACTGAAGTGGAGTACAGAGTGAATTGATGCCGAAGGCCTTATTAGTACTAATTTTTAGGAGAAATAAATTCCCCTTCAGGTAAAGTTGGTCACAACTTATGATTCAGTCATACGACATTCATTCATCTGTTTACTTTCTTCGCATTAACAACATATAGCAATGGCGTTCAATTTTGACATCTCTGCATTAATAAAATATACGCTTAAATTCACCGACGATAAATAAAAAATGTAGCAATGAAATAATATTGTTCTAATTTACTATTTTGTTTCATTATTGTTGCTCACACGATCTTAATTGCTACGCAAAAGTTCAGATGTTCATTTTGATGGCGTTGACGCATCAGAGCGATAAATGGCGAATCTATTCGTCGAGAAATTTCATTTTTTATTTTGATGCCCCAGAATGAAATGTACCGTAATGAAGCGATGGTGTACAACGGAAAGACGATTGACAACAAAACATATTAATTTTTTTAGTAGCAACGAAATGAGCATATATAATAGCTTGGTACTAAACAGCAATACAAGTACGAAAAAAATAAACAAAACTACAATATTGCGACGACCAACTGCATCATGGCGAACTGTGGACTGAATTTTAAAAAGTTCTATGGCAACCCGTTGGTAGTATTGACTCGCTTAGCGAATAGATTTCGCTATTTATCGCTCTGCGGTGCCAGTGTCGTTTCATAGTTAATTAATAATTAAAATCAATTAAAATGAAAAATAATTCGCTAACTAATTAAAATAAACCGTTAAAATGCAGAATAAACCAACAAATAAAACAAGCTTTTCAATGACGTTAAAATATACTAAAATAGAATTGAATGCCAAATCGTAAAATTGTGGCCAACAAATTAACTTTTAATTTTGTCTTTTATTATCTGATTTGTATATAATGATGGTTACCAATTAAATTCGATAAATGTCGCTGGACAAAGACCACCGTTTTTATCCCAAAAATTTTGATCAAATGAAACAGCCTGTATAAAACGCTATCTAGTGAAGCCTTGGCATTACAGATTATTTTCATTCATATGAACCACCCAATTAATTACTACTACTATTTTATTTTAGCATTAACAGCTGAAAATAGTCATAAATGTCCTCTGGCCTGCCTAAATACTATTTTTTACACAAACATGTTCGACGTTTAATTTTTGTTAACTTGGCATAATGTTTTTTACCATAATCATACACGTACATAAACATTGAAACATATTTCATCAATAAGCATTGAAAAAATATTTATTAATACTTTTAAAAAATACACTTTCTGACGTGCCATATCAACAGTGTCACCCTCACCTGGCGAATTTCAAAGACTTTATGCTTTTTTGAAATTTAGCATAAAAATGCAAAAGGACGACCTTGACTGCGAATAACCAGTGTAGTGCAGAGTAAAGTTAAAAGCTAGCTTAGTGGTTTAAAAATAATTCGAATATTATTGCATCGGCTCTCGTTGAAAGTGCCGAAAAGCGTACTGCGCCAGTCGCCGTAGTATTTCCCCTGGTAAGTATAAGTTTTTATATTTAATCAATACGTAAATGTGCGTATTGTGTGCAGATCACGGATTATGTGAAATTCTGGTAAGAAGAACGGGTGATGTTGTTTTTATAGGTAATGAGTGATTTTGTAATTTCTCTGGCGTCACTCCTCTGGCAGTTTTGTTCCTCAAAAGGGTAAATATACATTAAAACTGTGTTATAAGCATGATAAATTTCATTTTTAATCCTAATTGCTCCTGTGAATGCAATTTGAGTGAACGTAAATAATGCTGGTAGTATTTTTATTTAGGATCTGCGGTGCGACTTGTATGCAACATGTTGTGTTTTCAAGATTGATTTTTTTATTTTATTACAACGCGAAAATTTTTTTTGAATACAGGTCTTATAGAAATGAGTTCATACTCTGATTTTACACTAAAAAATGTATGAAATAATTGTAAATTAAACCAGAATTCTGCCAATAGTGTCACTCCCCTGGCAACGTATTTTCCTCTGGTTTCGATACCCCAATTGGAATTTCGTCTGGCCCTTACCACTACAATCATAAAAATAGTGACGACTAGTGATATAATGAGTGCGAAATCAAACAAATTATTTTTTTCTTGGGGACGCAAAAAACTCAATGATCGTAGAACCACCCATATATGTTAACTCCCACGTATTAAAGTTATTAGGAGAAAGCATATTATGTATCTTGATATTACAGTGATTCATCTGTGAAAAGTAATTTTATGATTTAAATAATTGATTTGACTAGGAGAAGATAAAAATTACGAACCTTAATATTTTAGAGTTCATCAATATGAAAAAAAAAAAAAAAAAAACCCCTCGAAAAACACATAACAGTAAATGACAAAATATTTAACAACAAATAGAATAAAATGAAGTCTTTATAAATAACAGTAGAGTTAGTGCATCATTTCAGCAATATAAACACGTTGATCATCATCGCTGACGCGATTACGTACTGCCATGTATGTGATGGCATACAAATTGGACTTCCAACTAATAAATTTCCTTCGATGTTTCCAAAAAGCAAAATACCATGACCAGAGAAACTCAAAAATAAATATCGTACATTAATGGTCTCATTTGGGATACAACTTGCTTTCTAGTTTGAACCCATTCAAGCCGAAGGCACCAAATTTGAAATAAGGCATTACCCGGCAGTTGCAGTACAATGTTATACCGGCACAAATACACAATATTTGGCATTATCACATTATTTTTCCAAGTATTTCTAACAGTCTCACTACACACTACTATCATTTACCACTAAAAAGAAAAAATCTTTCTTGAAAATAGGTGCTAACACGATCGAGTAAGGAATATAATTTACTTACGATGCCAAAGCTTCCATGCTTTTCAAGCAACCCGACTACTTCACACAAAAACAATCTTCGTTTTGCAAATGAGTGAGATTTTTTTCAAAGAAGCACAAGTTGCATCACATTTTCTGTTCGCACCTGAAGTTGAGAACTTAATAGTCTCATATAGCTGTTCAACGTATTTAGACGTTAGTAAAATTCTAGTTTGGGTTAGGAATTGGCTGACAGGAAGGAAACAAAGAGTAGTTGTTAGGGGTAACTATTCTAAATGGAGTGAGGTTTTAAGTGGGGTTCCCCAAGGATCAGTTTTAGGTCCCCTTTTGTTTATTATTTTTATGAATGACATTCATGAAAATGTTTCTGGAAACATGAATTGTTTTGCCGATGATGTCAAACTTATGGGGGTTGTAGAAAATGACGAACAAATAAATCAGCTGCAACAGGATTTGGATCATATTACTAAATGGGCAGACAAGTGGGGTATGGCAGTTAATGTTGGGAAATGTCAAGTGCTGCATTTCGGTCATGGAAATAAGCATACAAGCTATTATTTACAGGGTTCAGTCATTAGTAGGGCAGATAATGTTATGGATCTAGGTGTCTTAATAAATCAGGATTTCAAGTCTAGTCAACAGTGCAGCATAGCTAGTAACAAAGCCAATAGGATGCTTGGGTTTATTAATAGATCTATTTCAAACAAATCTAAGAAGGTTCTTCTGCCTCTATATATAAGTTTGGTAAGACCTCATTTGGAGTATGCTGTTCAGTTTTGGTCTCCTTATCTAAAGAAAGACATTAATTTATTGGAAAGGGTACAAAGAAGGGCTACAAGGTTAGTGAATGGGTTTTCTAATTTAGACTATGATTCCAGACTTAGAATGCTTAATATGTATAGTCTTGAGCGAAGGAGAGCCAGAGGGGACATGATTCAGTTGTTTAAATTTATTAAAATGAATGATGTTACGGGGTTAGATTTTCGCACGGAAAGCAGGACAAGGGGTCATTGTTTTAAGCTGTTTAAATCTCAGGCTAATCTTGAAATTCGAAAAAATTACTATTTTAGCAGGGTAGTGGGAACTTGGAACAGCTTACCGGAAGAGGCGGTAAAGAGCAACGGAGTAGATGGCTTTAAGAGGGCCATTGATCTTCATTGGGGTCTTTAATTTGACTAGGACCAGCCCAGTTGGGCCCAGAGCCTGCTGCTGGTCGCCACATTTGTATTTGTATTTGTATTTGCTACTTATTACAAGAGTGACGCCTGTTTTCACCACTTTGGCGATGCACCGAATGCGTTGTCAAATTCGTAAAACGTACGCGTAGTGCGTGTTTCTTACGTGTATGCGGAATCTAAATACTTGTTGAAAAATTCAGTTCTAAAATGTGAAGTTCAAGAATTGAGGTGCACGAGCAACTAGGGTCAGTACAGCTACAAAATTTGAAATGTTCATCATTATTTTGTTTGTCCAACATTTGATTTTAAAGCCTTGATAGTTAAGTTGATATTTTCTTTTTTTTCCCTCTAGTTAATAAATAAATATGATAGTAGGATATATATTTAACTTTTCAATTACAGTCAATCTCGCTTATTAGAATATCAGTTAAACGAAGATCTCGCTTAATATAATACATTTTCAATGAACCAAATTGTTGTAATACATTATTTTGATTCCAAATAATGGAATATGCCACTTATTAGAATGTTTTGTTGACGAAATGGATGTTCCATTAGCGGGTTCGACTGTACTACTTTTTAAAATACAAATGTATGGTATAAGTTTAAAAAATCCTTTGACGTAAGCTGTATTTTTTTCATTTAATGGTCGAAAGTTGTGTGAATTTATTGATTCTTTGTTGATGATTTTCATACATTTTGAAAATATTTTTTCAAGACTTTTATGCAAATATTTAATGTTGTCGAAATGTTGAAGATATATATTTATAGTATAGAAATAAACAAACATGAGTTGTTGTTTTTTGAGGCAAAGTTTGCTTTAGAATCAAATCGAAATAAAAAAAAGAGTAAAAATATAGTACATTAACAGTTATTGCATTATTATTATAATGACATCATAGATGGTTAAAAACTTTGAATTAGTCTACTGGATTCGAAGCCACTCTTCAATTCAAGTTCGAATATTGCAGATTTATATGATTGTACTCGCACGGCCTGCGCTAGTGCTGTAAATTAAAAAAAAAATCTTATTTATCTTCCCACCCCGAAATAATAATAAAAAAGAATCTGATTTGTTTACTAAAATGTGCACACATACAGTGAACTCTCACTTATGCGCCGGCTCAAGAGACCAACAGAAAAAGGCGCATAAGTGAGAGGGACGTATAAGTGAATAAGCCTATTTAAAGGACTAAAACGCAACATAGGTTCCAATGAGAGAACGAATAAGAATGTTTCTATAGTAAAGGGACATATTACTACGGTTTGGCAATTACTGTAACGTAACTTCAATGATAATGAGAAAACAAAAATCGTAGCATACCTAATTACAAAATGTTCCCTTTAAAAAGATCTATTATATATAATTGTCAATCTCTGAATTCTAGTTCATGCGGAAAAAATCCCTCCCGTGAGCAATAAAGGCGAAAGATTAAAGAGGAAAGTGATGAAAAATGCTTATTTTTTAAAGAAAATAAAGTATATTTTTGACATTTTACGGAAAATTTGGCGCATAAGTAAAATATTTATCTTTCGAGCGACGCATAAACGAATGATGCTGTCATTATTGCAGGCGCGGATACAAGGGAGGGGCGATGGGGGCGATCGCCCCTCCCTTGGGGGACTCCTCCTCAGTAATTTTTCGACATTGAAGTTCTAAAAATTCAATTTCATACGAGTTTTATAGAAGTTGGGGAAAGAAGGTTTGAGGTTCTCCCCCGGAAATGTTTTGAAATTGAAGTCCGAACATTTTTTCCTTTGTGTTCAATATTTGTAAACCAGTATGCATAGCAAAATTTAAGTTAAAAAAATCAATCGCCCCTCCCTTGGAAAAATTCTGGATCCGCCCTTGCATTATTGTGCTATGGAATGTGCTGGGACCATTCAAAATCATCGTATAAGTGAAAAAGGTGCATAAATGAGGCTGTGTATAAGTGAGAGTTCACTGTAGTTTACGAAATCTGCACACGTATTTCAACGCAATGTAATAGAAAGTCCTAACATAAAGGCAACTGTCCCTCAAAGTTGCGTCCTCTACAAGAAATAAGCACTTATTTTCAATATATTTTTAAATTATTCAAAATCACCGTAGCTAAACATTAAGGTTAAATAATTAAATAATAACTTACAGATAACTAATCCGAAGGAAACTCTCTCATAGAAATTTTTCGGAATAGGAATTGCTAAAACTGTGGTTGTAGGAAATTTTTGATGACGTTAGGGGAAGGGATAAAGTTCGGAATTCTCCTCAAAGTTTTATTGGAAGTTGTTCCTAAAATGCAATTTGAGAGGACCTTTGTCGATGTTACAGTAAGAGGGATTTGAAGATTTTCCTCCAGAATTGTCCCCCTTTTTTTAGGTGTAATTTTAAATGTAGGCATCAGCTAGTAAAAGATAGGGGATTACTCCCTGATGACACCCCCAGGCTATAGCCCTGAATCCTCCCCCCGGCATTGAAAAATCGTAATTACATATTTACCCCTAGTTGGGCAACCCTGATTAAAAGAATGAAACCTCATACATTTTATTGAATTTTTTTTAACCCTGTGACGTAAGTTCCGCTTTTAGATATATCATTGGGTGACTTTATAGTACAAAATTTAGGAAAATAATACTAATGAAATTAGGAACTTAGTTATTAAATTCAAGTTGCTTTCAAAATATTTAACTTAATCACTTGGAGAGAGTAAAAAAATGTGTTAGGAGTTTCTAAATAGGAGACATTGCGCTTAAAGGGTTTTAAATTTCATTTCTGTAATCTCAATTTCAGAGTACAGTGCCCTCCGACAGATGGCATGACATGCGCGGTGGAAGACGTGGTTTTTGTTTTGCCGTGCTGCACCTCTGTGTTGGAGAAAAGCAAACATTCATTTTGCAAATCTTTTTTATTCGTAGCCAAGGGTTTGATGATGGAGACTAGAATAGAAAGGGGCTGAGGGCATTTTTCAACTCTGTCAATTCTGAAACTTATTTATTCAAACAGAAGATTGCGAAATTTTTGAAATAAATATAAAAGTAAAGTAGTTTTAAGCGGGGGTTCTGCTCGGAGGTGCCCCGAGTTTAAATTTTCGGAAGAGAAGAAATTCCCAATTTATCAAATGATATGGAAGGGTATGCACACAAAAGTACATCCTACTGAAAGGGAAATTCGGGCATTAAAAAATTGCAGTTCCCCAAATTTGCCTAATTGTCATAAAAAATTTGCCGATTAAGGACATTTTTGGAAGGTCACACCAACCTCCTGGGACTTCCCATCAGGGCGCCCCTGGTGATGCTCCACTAAAACGGCGCGCAAATCAAAACCGCGTAAGTTAAGACTTTATAGTAATAAGGATTAGGTCCTAAAGATGGAAAAAAAACCTTCCTGTTGGTAATCGATTAATATTGAATACTAGCTTATTACCAGACGTTGACCGGGTGCTTTTATTAATACAACATAGTGGTTCCTAATAGTGGATCAAATAGTGTTGAATTCAAGTAATTGTAGCAGTAATTGCTTTTAACTTATTTCGTGCTAAAATGAAGTAGGTGAGCCTTAAATTGATAATTCCTTGTTAATCGTAATCTTTGTTGGAAAATACTTACATTTAAGGTGTTAAATTTTATCAATTTGTATGTTTAAAGGTTTGTCTCTATAACGCTATTTATTCAAAATTCAAAGAAAATGGCCCTTTTCAGAGAAAAAATTTGAATTTTGAGCTTTTTGGATTTTTAAAATTTTTAAAACCCCACTTACCTGTGTAAATTCTTGTGTTTCAAGTAACCTCTGTACTAAGCTTGATGAAAATCCGACGAAAACTGCATTTATATATATAGAAGTTGAATATGTAATTATTTCGATTTATATTCACAAAAAAATTATCAAGTTTAGAGTTTATAAAAAGTTATCTAGTTATAAGGCTTTTGACAGTCATTAACTAAATTTTTTTCTACAGCTCTTTGAAGTGCCCTAGCCTAGCGCATCTATGATCACTTGCATCACTTCCATGACAGGATCTTCCTTCATTAACGAATAAGCAAGATCATTCGCCGTTATCAAGGAATAGCTCATAACTTCCAATGTGAAAAGGTTTTGGTTGTGCGTTATTAATACCAGTATCCTCGTTGGTTTTATGCTCTTTTGTCGGAAGCTCTTTTTCCCATCCAGTGATAATTACTTAATTTAATAACTTTATTCTTGAGAAAAAGCTCAAGAATCAAAAGCAACAAATGTGTTCAGAGACTCAAGCTCATTTATTTGCACGCAAAAATGCAGTTATTTATTAAATGTTATCTGCAATGTCAGACGATTGAGTTTTGAAAGAGGGGAAAATTTTTCTTGTTTGCAATGCCGCATCCACGTAAAATCAAAACTTATCAGCAAGAAAGCGAAATAAAGACGTGAAATTTTAAACCGTTTTATTAAAACAACGTAAAATAAACTTGCATAAAATGAGGGTCTACGCTACAGTAATAAAAATTACCCATTAAACATTGGAAAAATAAAATGGAATAAAATAATAATAAAGATAACCATAAAAGAAAGACCATTCTGTGCCAATTTCGGGTCCTTAAATTGAAATATTGAAATTCTAATGGTCCCGTACTATTTTGGCGTTCAAAATCCCACGATCTTTCCCGGGTGTCCAAGTACCTCCCTGCCAAATTTGGTCCAGAACCGACGTAAATTGAGGGAGGGGGGGGGGGGGTATAGAAAACATACACGTATATTCTCTATTTTATTTATACGGGTTAAAAAGCTTTTTGTACCTCTTAAAAGTCTTGAACTCGTCTGCACTCAAATGCACACATCGCAAAAATAATCCAATGAAGTATGATCTTCATTCAGTTGTATTTAGGATAAAAGAGAAAAATGCTTAAAACTAAAAGATTTTCTTGTTGAAATGAAAACAGTCACTTTGCTTCCTTGCAATTTTAGATCTGCAAACATTTAAGATAATTTTACTTTCATCACAGTTTAAAGGGGGGGGGGAGGTATTATTGCTGTTGATAACTGTTTTCTGAGACTAGATAAAAAAATTAAAAAATACATTTAGTGTTTATGTTGATGGATATTTTGAGGATTAAGTTACTTGTTTAATTGAGATTTTGGAAATAATGAAGTTGAAGCATTTTGAACTAAATATATATTGAATCTTAATTTTTGTATTTCAAATTTTTCCTGTTTTGCACAAGCATAAGATTCGAAAATATATTTTAAAATTTTAATAGTATATTTATTATTATGTAGGGGAATTCATGGTAGTGGAATGTGGGGCAAAGTGAATTACTAAGAGATAGACTTACTGGAGGTGAGTCGTATTGGTGAGCTTATATTGCGAGAGCTTTTGATTTATAGTAGTATAAGCAAAGAACTTATGGTATTAGTTAAAAACGACAATTTTCATATCAATAGAGATTTCTGTAAACGTCAATAACTGTCATGGTTGCTAAATTTATTTATGCAGACATGGTGCACATATTTTTCGTCTTATATGAACCTTAGGGAATCTGCTTAGTAGAATGGTTCCGGGGGGGGGGGGGGGAGCTGGAGAAAAAGACCCATGTTTAAGGATTCAATCCCTACTGCAGTTGAAGAAATGGGAAATACACCTTTAAACACACACACCTTTAAACACATACCTTAATAAAAACGAATATTTTCTGAGATCCTTTTGGATTATTTGCAACATCTTTCTGGGCTCTTAACAATAAGTTAATATCTTATGTAGGAGGTTTTTTTTCAAACTGTACTAAGCAAATCGGAGGTACTCCTCGGAAACTTAATAGATGTTCAGCAGAAATTGAATATTGTTTCGCATTCTGACCTGCTACGTGTTGCAAGCAATTCAAATCATGAAGTTAAAAATGCAAGAAAACGTGTCTAAAAGTACAAATAAAAGGTTTAAAACGAGTTAGAAAACTCTAGCAACTAGCTATTTCGGGGCTATTATAAATGAAGCCTCATCATCAGTGCAAAAAGATGATGGTTCACTGACACCAGTCAAGTGAACCAAATTTTGAACCAAACCAACCCCAATCTTTTTGCACTGATGATGGGGCTTCATTTATAATAGCCCCGAAATAGTTATTTGCTAGAGTTTTCTAACTCTTTTAAAACCTTTTATTTGTACTTTTAGACACGTTGTCTTGAATTTTTAACTTCATTAATTGTGCTAAGTTTTCGACTGCTTTTCTTACAAATTCCAATCATGTTTAACTCACTGAGGGGCAAGCCCTTAATTTTTTTGAAATGTAATGAAAAAACACGAAGACTCGGTTCAATTGATCATCCTGATATAGATTAGACAGTCCAAAAATTTTTTTTCCAAAAATTTCTTTCGCAGGGACCCCACTTTAAAGCTAGGCCAAGGAAAAAATCGGTTTATGCATGCAAAATTGAATTTATATCATTCACAAAAATATGATTGAATGATTCACGCGAAATAAAGAAAATTGATTGACTCTTTTAGCTGTAATAACAGATTTGAAAGTTTTCAAAAAATTTTTATTTTTAATTTTAAAATTTGGGATCAGTTGGACAAGAAATTGATACAATATAAACACCTAATATTGTTGCTCTGTCACATATTAGTGTTCCTTAAACTTAAAAGATTTTAATTAAAAAAAAGGAGATTTTTTTAATGGTGGTTTTGCAGTGCAATTATTAATGCCACAAAGTATTAATGCTTTACTTGTATTAAGAGCGATAATTACTTTATTACACTTTATAATTTTTAAAATACTCCGTCCGGACAGCCAAATACCAGTTTACAGAGAATCGCCCATAAATAGCACATTGTGCACTTGGGTCAAATATTGTCCAATCTCCTCAAAAGTTTCCAGTTTAACTTTAGGGAGAATCAGTAAATCAAGGAACACTAAATGTTTCTGTTGAACCTTAAAGTTCCGAAAATCCGCGGTTAAAACAAGCTTCTGTAAGTACGATAATAATATCGACTGAAATACATTAAACAGCAAATGAGTTAATGAGGGGGAATAGTAATGAAGAAAAAGATGTAGCTGATATCTTAATTAAATCCTCTACGGGGGGGGGGGATTATAAGAAAAAGTGAATCCAAAATCAATAAATGGAATAAAAGCATTCGTTTCATAAAGTGACTTTATTGATATAACATTTAATGAATATAGATATACTTTCATTATATATATAGATATATGTATGCATTCTTTATTTATAGATAATTTTTTCATGTATATATATATATATAATACAATTTGTAGTATCATCAAAATATCATACCACATATACATAGCTCTCCATATTTACAGGCATTACAAGGAAGCATGCACACGAGGCGATACAATCTACACTAGATGGGGTATTGGAAAAGTGATATGGACTCTTAACACCAATTGGATTCCGGTTGCGAGCCGCGAGGAGCTTAGAGTATCAGTATGACGTCACACCTGTTCCTCATCGGCTGACCGACAAGTAATAAGAGGGTACAGTAATGTTTCGGTGTGTAAAAAACATCAGTGCACAAAATTTAATTTTATCTTTCTATAACGCGATGATTTTTATTTAGTTTTGGACGTTTGTAACCCATATGTTGATATGATAAGTAGTCAGTAACTGCCTTTAAGTCAGGACTAAAATAGCACTGCCTGCTAAATACGGACAGCGTGGTTATGATATACAGCGAAACTACTTTCCTCTTTGTTATGGACTTATTAGTCTGAAATTACTGTTTATTATCTAAGCTTTTACCTTAGTTTTCGAGTTGAACCGTACCATCGCTTGTAGACTCTTGCTGGTGTGCTAAATTAAATGTAACTACCAGTTTGTTGGAAATCTCATCTTCAATGAGAGAACATCGCCTCCAGCTTGGTTTTTGACTGTTCCAGACTGATGAGTCCATAACAAGGACAAATTTGCAGTCCCTGGGCTGTCTTTGGGTGCAGATTCCTAGGTATTTTTACCCTCACTCCACTGAAGATTTAAGGGATATTGTCCTTTTCTGATGTAGATTTTTAGAGAATGTTGAATTTTCACAAATGAGATCTTTGGAGATCATTGTTCTTGTTAAAAAAGTAATTACACGAACAAAACTTTCATTTCTACTAATAAAACTTCCATTGGTGAATGTGCGTGTTGCAATATTCGAATTAAATAACTTTACGATGCGTAGCCTACAACTTACCCTGCTGAAGGTTTAAATTGTTTTAACAATAACGACACTTTGTGTTTTAACATCGGCACTTGTAAAATTTGATTAACTTTAATTTTCATCAAGCATCATTTATTATTACTTACAATTCTCAGACTTGCTTCAACAGAATTATTTTTGCACGTACTTATAGGTTCGTAAAAATGAGGTTAGCTGCCTTCAATTTGTGCGTTCCTTGATATTTCTCTACATTAAGTTTATGATTGAATTCTTCTTTGATTCTTTTTCCAACGATTGAACATTGAACATAATTTAAAACTCTTAAACGTCACTTCATAAGTATCAATTAACATGAATTTGATAATTTTTGATGATCAGCATATAGCATCGGTCCGAAAGAAATTATATTTTTTCATTTTGCATTGACAAATACTTGGCCGAAAATATTTTGTCAACTCGGAAACTGACAACAGTTTTGCCATTCTGTGCTATACAATACAATCCTACTATTGCTATCCCGACTATCGCTGAGCACAAAACCTCTAACACAATGAACAAATGAATGTTTTCTGTTTACTCTTTACAAAAATCATGTTGCATGTACTAAATTATAGATTTATCTCAACGGCGCGGCGTTTGATTTATAAAGACATTAACTAAATGACAAAACTTTTTGATCAGCGCATATGCTTTATCAAATTAGATTTACTATGATTAGTTCATATCGCACGCCTAGAAGAATACTGTCACAACTCAAAAGTCGAAATTCCGAATGTTCAGAGATGTACCCAGAGCCATGATTTAAAAGTCAAACAGAAACGTTTATTTTAAAAGCATTATGAAAGCAAATGAGCCGAAATGATCTAACCTAATGTATGATAGACTGCACTATTACTAATTGCTTGAATATATCAATTTCTTTTCCATGTCTTAAATTTTTCTGTTTTTGAGTTGTGACAGTATTCTTCTAGGTGTGCGATATTATAAATCAAGCTGTCAATTTGAAAGTTAAATCTCTAAAACTGTTATAGGGATTAAGGGACAGTAAAATATTTTCTATTTTTCTTTACGATTTAAAATTTTAAATGAATAATATCACAAAACCAGAGTTTTGGGTCAGGTGTTTAAGCTGGTGTCGATTTGGACTTGGCACTTGAAGGAGAATTTTGAACTTGGAGACTCTTACCTTAAATGCAAACGATTATTTCTTTAAATTCTAATATGTTAGGGTGCAATTGATACCGAAATATAATCAATTTTTGAAATGTACTCTGCAGCATTACGGGAAATCGAATAGATTTAATGTGGCCATATAAAATTCTGAAGTGATGGATCATCTTTGAACAAGAATATATTTTGCAGTTCAATGTTTTGTAAACAACTGAGCTTAAATTAAAGCAATTTCAAAGTTTAATTAATGCACAGCATCATGGATTTTGAGCATATAGACAATTTTGAGTGCTTCATGATTGCATGTGGTACTAGCTAAAACGCGGCAATTAGCTTCTTGTGTTGCAATGGTTCACTTTTAACTATGAATGCCCCTAAAAAGGAACAGGCGTGAAGTCATACTTTCTTCAAGTTTATACATGTATCCTTAGATATGTAAATGGACCCCATTTTCTCCATCGTCAAATTCTACACAGAAATGATATAGCGGTTATGGAGTGCTACCATACTCTCACGGCATTTTCCCCTCAAATTATTATTGTGGCCTCGCGACCAAACATTCACAAACATTCATATAAATCCTTCTCGTAAAATTTTACACACATTTCTATTTAAGAGCAGTTCCCTCTCAACATTGTTAGGAAAGTTCTACGTAGAACTGTTTCGGAACAGAGGCTTCTGAGTCTGATTTCAAATTCTAGTTTCTGCACAAACTATTTTCTCAAGGCTTGATCATGAATTTCGTAAAAATATAAGTGGCATGAATTTTTTGCTCGGGAGTTCTACAATTGAAAATAGACTTTACTTCTGGTTGCAGTATTCTTCATACAGTTATACTTAATTTTAGCTTGCAAGAATATCGAACTTTTCGAACGTTTTTATCGAACTTTATTGAAATTTTGGAAAAAAGGAAGATATATTTATGCTCAAGTTTATTAATATTGTTTTTTTGAGAGAAAATGTAAAAAAAGGAGATTATTTACTGAAAATTACATTAAGTAGCTTATAGTTTTAATGCGCTATTATATAATATAAACTTTTGCCTTATTAAGTAATAGGAAATAGAGAAAAAATGTAGTAAAAAGAAGTGACAAAAGACATAATATATTGAAGAACTCATTATGGGTATTACTGTATTAAACTACTACTTTCCACTTTCCAGAATTATTATTCTACACTTCAAGCTGGAATTTTGAATCTTACGTTTTGTAATGTCTATCCTCTTCCTACCACTTCGCCACTAAAAAAGAGACTTCTGAAAGAATGTGTTCTGTTTTTTCCCTCTAAAACAGCAATGCATTATAATTAATGTAAAATAAACATTCAGATATGTTCAATGGTAACTATAATATATTATCTCAGTTAAGCTCAGTGACAGCACTGGAAGTACGTAATAATTTGAGCAATAAACAAATAAAAAAGAAACATTTTGCTCACCGGTGGCAATGGTGACATACAGCTAAAATTTGAAGCAAAAAGGGACAATTATTCATTTGAAATCGGAGTTTGATGCTTTCACTGGCTGGATGACCAGCACAAAATTAGTTCAAATAACTGGTGCATGGTGTCGCTTCAAAAATACAATCAAATCGTGGTGAATCATTAAAATTTCACCACTGAGAAGGAATATTTTCAAATTATAACTACATACGCTATAAATGGAGCTTCCAAAAGCTAAACAGTAAATAATCATAAATCTCTTGCACATAGTGGACAATTTCAAAGTAACCCCAGTTAAAAATTGTATTTACTAAAAACCTTGATTTTCTGTAGTCAAGTTTTTTTTTTTTTTTTGAGATGTGTTGTCACACTCTTACAGGTGAACAATGTTCTGTACGATGTGTGTAATATTCATTTTTCAATCAGTACAAGGTACTGGCAACGATGATGATTAAAGACTTTTGTATGATGTTACATAGTTACTTTAAGCAGTAACTCTGAAAACGCATTTTAATTTATAAAACGGCATGAACTGTCTACGTTTTTGTTGTTTTATAGATAGTCTGCAAAGTAATGAACAAAAAATATCTCAGTTTTGTGTAATAAAATATGTTTTAGTTAGTTCCGATGATTATTATATCTTACCTTGAGTAAAACTTTGTTTGGGTCAGCCAATTATGTTTGTGCTCCAATTTGGTATGTTCTTTACTTCTGCGATTCACATCTTTAACCTGGAACGACATTTATAGAACTATTTGGTGTTAATAGTGCGGTTCTGGTTAGTTAACCTCCGATATTAATAGTTTTTCTCTTTTTTTGGGTAATAGGGAAGAGCAATTGACGCTGAGTTAGGTTTGAAGTATTCCAAATAAAATCCACTCCAATAATTGTCTAATTAAAATATTTTTTTTTTTAATCGAATTCCCCCAAAACTGGTAGACATTATCTAGGAGGTCATAGCGCAACCAACCAGAACTGCACCGAATGTGAACCTTGTCTCCCAATTATATTTGATTCCGATTAAACTTAAAATGATTCGCAATTACTCAAATGCGTGTATTTGTTTTGCTTAACACTCCAATCATTTCGGTTTGATTGGGTTGATTTATCGTGGTTAATCAATACCAAGCAAATAGAGTTGATGATTTGGATCTGGTAAGTTGACTTCCGATAAGCTGGAAGCTCAAACGATTTCATTTGTTAAAATAGGGATGGGGCAAGGTTGTTTTCGTTACCAAATAGCTCTTATTAACTTTGTGCCAGTCAAAGAAGTAATCCCAGCAAAATGAGAGCTTTCGATGCCGAACAAATTACTATTAGAGCCATATTAAAGTTTTTTACTTTATTCTACACTGCATTTAGATTGTATTTGAGGGGCACATAGTCTGCAAATCATAAACGCATTTTTCAAGTCATGAAATCAATGCAGCCAATTTATTAAAGTAAAATCTAAGTGTTACGTAATCTTTTAGCGAAAACTTGTAACAAACTCCTGTCATTTTTTCAAAGCAAAATATATTCCTCTTTACTGTGATAAATTTGAAACAAAATTCCAAAGAGCTTTCAGTACCCTGAGGGGAACAACGTAGTTTAAAATGCAAAATAGATTTTGTCGAGGTTGCATAAAATTTATTTCTTTACTTTAATATCGGTTTTTACATTTAGAGACAAAATATGAATACAACAAACCGATTGTGGGAGAAACGTCAATATACTGATTAGTCAGCGAAGTAATTTTCCAGCGGAAGGAGCCACATAAACTTCTTTTTTGCAATAAGGTTTGCTATTTTGGCAAACAGCTTTACGCTTTTTTTTTTCTGAAAGAGTTTTAGGAAAAGAACTTTTCCTTTTGCTCTGTGCGTCTTGAAATGTCGGAGAAATATTCAGGCTGTCTGAATTCACTTCGCGTTGTAGAAATTGTTTTTTTGCGGAATTTCCGAACAATTGCTGACGGATGCGTATTATTCTATCGTTATAAATCTTCACTTGCTAAAAGAGGAATCAGTTATTGGCTGACCAATTTAATTGCCAAAATACAGAAGAAAATCCTTCAAAAGCAAAAAGTTCTTCGAATTAAAACACCAGAGTACATTTGGAATAAAATGCCCGCAGAATTCGTGGAACTATGTTGCATGACAAGTCTTTTAAAATGTAAAGTGACACATCATTTCTTTCGCTGAAAACATTTCACAACATTTTATATAAACATGAATCCAGTTTCATGAATGCTTCCATATGCATTTTAAAACCAATTTTCATGACGATAACGTTGCAAAGAGAAACGCAAAGTTCGATTTTACTATTTCTAGTCATATATACAAGTAGAGATTTAAAAAATAGTTATTTGAAAGTTAACTACAAACAATAGGCTTTCATAAGAATATAATATAAGCCCATGAACTCATTGTAATACTCCAATTTCTATCATTGAAAATATATCAACTGTCATCTTCACAAAATGGAACGATATTGGATTTCGCAAACTTATTTTGTTGCTTGGTCTTTTTATATGCTTTACCACCATTCAAGACATTCAAAAAAGTCGTTTGAAGATGATGATGAGTAATTTACATGATGAAAATGAAAATGTCGTGTGCCCAGTATGAGCCGAGTTTTGACAAACACCTCTGCACGAATAGAAAGATCTTACTCAAACTAATCTGTGTTTTACCAACGCCTCCGAAACACTAAATGCCTGCTGCTTTCTGGTTTTTAGCACAGAGCAAAATTTCTTGCTTAGTTCAAAAAGCTGCCATCTACCGGAATACTTCGAGACAAGAGAAATTAACGATTATTTGATATTTAAATTTAAACATCAGCCAATCAAAAAATTTAATTCGAATATTGTTCTGATTTATCACCATAACAACTGCATTATCGGATTGCCGCAACGTGGGGCTTAAAGTGGAACTAATGTCGACGGTAGCGAAGCAAATGTAGTAGGCATTTAGTATTTAGGAGGCGTTGGTTTTTCCGACAGCAATTTTTTTGATGTCGTCGAGGCAGAAAAATGCACCGCACGCAAAAGGTCAAAAAAAAAAAAAAAAAGTTACAGTAAACTTTCTGTAATCCGGACCCTAATAAACTGAACTTTGCTTAATCCGGATAGCCATTTTGGTGTGTGTGCCACATAAATATGAGCATGGATCATCATATTCGAAGTAGTTTTTCATTTGATGTTTAATGTAAGTAAAAAAACGTATGTGCAAATTATACTAAATTTTCTCCTATGCAGTTTCAAATTTCATTCCCTTGAATTAAAAAACAAAATAAAACAGTTTTTACTGTGTAAAGTAGTTTTCTTCTGTACCTTGGCTCAATTTTTGATTGCTGAATCCATACTTTCATGTATTTGGACGACCTGAATCCTCTACAATTCCAAATTGATGACGTTCTATTGCATAATTATTGAATTAAAACCTAAGATCAAACCTTCGCTAAAGAAACCCTATCTATGCTACTATTTACTAATGGCATTTGAAAAGGGAAGTCCCAAATAGATTGAAGATAAAATATACAAGCATTTTGTGCACCTATGTGTCCAGCCAACAGACAATGAAAAACTCTGAATTACAGCGTGTATTAAATTTCTCCAATTTTTCACTTCGTATGCAGTGAAATTTCTGAAGTGAATTGGTCAAAACTCGTCTCTTTACAGTCCCTTTAAATGGGCTCACAACTTGATGTATGTAAACATTTAGACTGCAAAAACACATCGGACACACTTTTCAGCCGCGCATTTTGATACAGTTCAGCAGTAAAGCACATTGAGTAACAAACACGTCACACGTTCCCTCACCAACTTGGAGGGTCAAATTCTTGACTCAAAATATTTCTATAAATGAACCTAGGTTTTTAATATGAATCTGCAAAATGCTGCTTCAATCAAGAACGTCAACATTTGTATGAAATTCTAATGGCATGGTATTAAGAAACTACTAATAAGTTTTATAATGTGATTTGCACCTAAAGCTGAATAGGAGACGTTTAAAACTAAAGTGAAATTTAAACAATTGAAAAATATATTCAGAAACGACATTTGTATTTCACACTAAAGCGAAGATGCAGCCTTTATAAAAATAAAACATCAAATCCGTTGTTAAAGCGTGTCGTACAATACTAGTTTTGATGTTTTGTTCAAGGCGTTCACTACAAATATTCATTAAAATTTACAGTTTGTAAGGCCATTTTTGCATTTTTAAGGCTCGATAATTTATACGGGGCAAACATTTTTTCCATAACTTTCCCCTCTTTTTTTAGTTTATTCACTCCCTCTTTTTTAGAAAGGCACTAAACAATTTTTCATAAAGAATTTAAATACTTCAAACATTGAAAACGAAACAACAAACATATTTTTCAGAGAGGTTTACTCTTTTACATCGTGATGTTAACAATAAATTTTCTTAAGAAGACATAAACACAGGGCCGCCCCGATTCGTAATTACAGGAAGTCGCTATCATCTAACAAAAAAAGTTCTTAAGGGTCGTCCACAAACAATGTCACTTTTTTAGGGGGAGGGGGTTAGTGAAATTGGGGTAGTTTGTGACAAGAAGAAAGGGAGATGGTAACAAGAAGTGTGACATCACACTTTTTAAATAATAATCTGTTAACAAAAAACAGTGTGATGAGGGGAGAGGTAAGGGGAAGTATGACACTTTGTGACAAAGAGTGAGGGATCAAAAATGTTAAAAAAAAATGTGACACCACTTATAGACAGACCCTTGCATGGAATATTTTGTCCGATGATTCGGCAAATCTAGAGACAGTATAGCGAGATAGATTTTTTTTTCGACGATACCTACTGTCTTTGTCAGTTATGTAGGTATGGGTCAAAGTTTGTGTTTTATCCTTAGATAGAGTAAAATCGAGCTTCATTTGATAAATTAAAGATTTCTTCCTTCCTAAAAATTAGAGTTTAGGGCGCCCCTGCTCAGAAACAAAATTTGTTCTGTATTTGAAGACACCACAAAGGTTGTGAACAACGTTTACAATAATTTTCATTGATTTCATACATTAGTTGAATAGCTGGTTTAAATATTGATTATAAATTGTGAAAAACAGCTAATGTAATACCCAAAAAAGTAGTTCTTTCGAATAATCACACATGAATTCATTACTTTCAACTACAGTAAACATTAGTTTACAGTTTGTTTTCTGAGAAACTATTTTGGCATTTGCATGCTTTATGACTTTGTCTGCAGTTGTTCTTCAAATTTTAGTAATTTTGTTCATTAAAAAGAAATAGATTTAAGAAATTGTCAAGAGAGTCAACCAATTCTCTTTAAGCTTTTCAAGTTAGTGCCCTACAAAAAGCTAGAGAAAAATTTCAAACCTTCTCTAAATACAACTAAAGGCTATTTAGTAATAATCTAAAAAACAATAGAGTTTTCAGTTTTAAATCATTAATGAAACCTACTATTCGTTTGATACTATTCATTAAAAAGTTAAAAAAAAAAGTATAAAATGAGTTTGAATTTTGACAACTCAAATTCAAATTATGTTTTTCGCAATGCCGAATTGACTATTGTCATGTGAAATAATGGATTTCAAATGATGATTTTCATTTGCTTGATTTAAAAGTATTGTCCATCAATTTTTCTGCAGAACATTGTGCATTGAACTGATGTAAATTTAAATTTGTCAACAGTATAGGAAACAGCCTAAAACTTTCTACTAGTGCTTTCAGTTTTATTATTTTTAAAATTTTTTATTGAATTTTTGTGTGAAATTCCACGGACAATGATTTTCTATTGTCCAAATTTTATCTTTCACTAACAGGTAAAACCACATTTTTATCTTGATTAGTTTAAAATGTTACATATGAATTTATTATGTGCTAATAACATATAAAAATATGCATCTTGTGACTATAAATGTTTTGACTTTTTGCATCTTGTGTTGATCTCTCTCTCTCAAAAAAAAAAAAAAAGGCTTGAACCACTACAGAACACATATCGCAATTTCACTTCACTAACTTAATCCTTTTGCCACTGATATGCTTTATAGTGCAGATATGCGGGGATGTAACCAACGCTCAGGGAAGGGTTTCATCCAAAGGTCACACCCATTGTTTGAGGGGTTAGGGCAAAGGTTTTAGGGGAAGACCGCCTATATTGGACCACTGCTTAAAGTGGACCTCGGGCTTAAAATCTAGTACAGAGATCTATGCTACATTTTAACGGTAGAAATATAAAGTTTTAGGAATAAAATCATTGTGTATGAAGTTTCACCAGTCTTCGAACTGCGTAGCGTGATTTACGGCATGATTTATGTTGAAAACGTGTAAAATCTTATTTTGCGGACTTGTACCTAGTAAGATACAACTAAAACTTGTAAGCTGAGGTCAACTGCTGCTATAGCATGATGATCTGTGTTTAATAAGGATTACATCTATGTATTTACATGCGCGATTGTGATAATTTTTGACACAGAAATAAGCTGAAGAATAAAAAATGGCATGTTTTCCTTTATTGGACCGAAAAAATTTTCCTATATTGGACCGGTGGTCCAATTTAAGAATATGATTTTACACAAGTCTTTTTATTAATCGCAACATAAAATAAGTGACTCGTCTTATTTAATAGCGTAGTTAAAATTATTTTAAGCATACTTTAACACCTATTCACGATATTCATTTAAACTTTTTTTATCAAGCACATTTTTATCAAGCAGAAGCTACAACTTCCAAAAATGTATGTTTTTTTCCCTCTTCATCCATTAAGCTGCAGTTTCAGGTTGCTAAACATATTAACTTAAATAAAATTTATGCTGGTTTACAGAGAGAAAAATATGAAATTCTCGATATTTTCGATAAGACTTTAAAAAGAAACAATTTATACGCTACTAAAATGTTCAATGTAGATGAAGCAGGTCTTTTCACTGTTCAAAAGCCCAAAGTATATTGATGTATAGAGGTAAACACCAGGTTGGAGCAATATTGAGTGTTGAACGTGGTAGAAACACACTAGTCATTTCCCACATGGGAGCACTAGAATTGCAAGCTCTACATGCTTATTTTCAAAAGATTACGTTCCATGTATGAACTTATCGTAAAAGCATCCCCTGGTGAGCAATATGCTTATTCAAAAAAAAAAAAGGTTGGATCACAAACGATAATTCACACAATGGATGCAACATTTCATCAAATATGTTACGCCAAGCAATGTAAAAAGAATGTCCTTCTATTGGATAGGCACAGCACTTACATAAATAACATTGATACAATAAACTTGGCTAACGAGAACGATATAATAATACTTTCTCGTTAAGCACATCATGCATGTAGATATGGTCTTTATTCCGTTTCTGTCTATATATTTGTAATCAAGCATGTGATACATGTATGCGAAAACATCCAATGAGATCCATTATCTAATATCGCATAGGAGAACTGTTTGGTACCTCTTATGGGCAAACCGCAATGAAGGCCATGGCAAATGCTGTGAGTTGATTTCAAAGAACATGAGTTTGGCCCGTTAATTTACATGTGTTTAATGATTTTGACTTGGCTGCAATAGAATTAGAGGCAAGTAGATCAGATAAAACTACTCAAAGTGAGCAGGTTACATATTAGGTATAAGTTGTACACCATGTACAAGAACTAGCTACGATTTAAATTAGTACAAATTCTGCAGAATCGGCGGATAGTTCTCATCAAAACATGATTGTTAACTCTAACTATGATTTTGTAAAGCCGGCTCACATATCACCTTTGCCTAAAAAAAACAGAAGGAAAGAAGAGATAGGTTGTCTCAGTAATTATTCTAACGATGTATAAAAGAAGCATAGATCAGAAAAAGTCACACAAGAAGAAGTAAGAAACTATACAAAACGATTGTTATTGCAATATTTGTCATAGAGATGAAGTGCAAAACATGATTAAGTGTATGAAATGCCAACGGCGAGTTTATCAACTCTGCGTAAGTGAGGCCGAAGCAAAAGAAATTCTATTGCAAATTCTGGAAAAAAGCTGTATAGTTCAAATATAAATTATTCTATGATTTCCTGGTACGGTCCAATTTAGGAAGCGCATGGTTCAATTTAAGCGCATATATTCCTAAATTGGACTTTTGCAACTTTTTGTAAGATATTTTTTTAAAAAATAATTTTCATATTTTCAGAAAATATAAGCTGCTAGGGCGGTTCCTGATTAAATTGAGCACACGATGCCCTATTTAGCATTTTTGTTTCGCTTCACATTGAGCGACACAGGCCTCCTGTTCTTAGGGGGTCCAATATAGGCGGTCTTCCCCTACAACTTAACATTTTTAGTTATGTAAACAAATTCATACGTTCTTAGAACATAACACAGAGCTAAATGAATAAGTTTGTTGAATCGGACATTAAAACCACCAGTGATTTCAGTATATGTACAATTTGAGTGTGCCTTGCGAGTATCTACTGATATGAGTAATGGTTGCTTCTTAGTTTTTATGCATTGATAAGTTAAAATAGGTAGGTTTATTTGAGAAATTAAAAAGTAATTCAGTAATTTTAATTAAATGAATATCCATTATTTAATTTTTATATGTTGATCACAACCTCTTAAAGAAAAATATTCAGGGTGTTTTTCTACGGGTATGTGCGAATATAAAGTAAATGCATGCTTTCCTGTTTTGTTTTACCTCAAAAGGTTGTGCAAGAGAGAAGGATGTGCATGGTGGAGGGTACCGTATTCTTCTGAGCTAAAAATCTAAGTGATATAAAGGTAGTAGGAGCTAAGAATATGAGAATAAGTTTTCAAAGTAGTGCTTGAAAACTATGTTAGGAATGAATTTAATGTCAAAAGTAAAACAATGTCAACTTTGTCGGTGGTTTTGCAAATAGAAAAGGCATACATGATCAGTAAAATCCAATATTTAATTTTGAAGCAGAGTTTTTATTAAAAAAAATATAAGTAATGTTTTGAAGTAATGAAAACGTCTCCAGTTTTTTACTTATTTCTCTTACCTCTTTTGTTACAGCGTAGTTACCCATATTGATATTCACAGCATTTTACACGTTTTGAGGAGCGATTTTATAATTTCAACCATACTATTAATGAATAGTTCGTATGGTTTTTTAAGCTTTGGAGCTTCTTTGTGTGTTTTACTAAGTATTACCCATTTTTGCATTGTAATGGAGCGTGTTTCAATACATGGTTTTTCAAGAGAGGACGATAAGGTATTTTGTTTGTCTAGTATATTGTTACAGGAGCCAATAGCTCATTAACAGTCTTTTAAGCAAGTTCATACGATTTTCAAAATCCCAGAGCTCCATACAAGATAAACGTAACCAATGACCTGTAGAAAAATTAATGTTAAATTTCCTACCTTGATATGACATATAAAGGTGCTTTTTTGAGCCCTATGTATACTAATCTGCTTTGAAAGTCATTGCAAGATGCAACAAGTCTAAACGGAGTCTTAATTAAGCGATTTGGCTTCAGGTCATCGTATGATTTGATTCATCTGAAGTACTATCGAAATTGAAGATACAAATCAAAACATAGTACAGAAGTCAAAAAGAATATATGAATTATATAAAATTAAATAAGGTAAATGTTTATCTGTCTGTTTCGTCTCACTGACGATAACATATAAACCAAACGTCAGCTGGGCAGAAAATGCAACTTGTGTAATGAAGTTAATACGATCTAAGTCGCTGATTCAGTCAAACTATCAGAAAAGCTAACAGAAAGAGTTCTCTTACATAACTTATAAACAAAAGTATGAGTTACACAGCGTTGCATGAAGTAATGTTTACCTATTCTTTGACGCATCTTTTTGACGACGACGACGACGACGATGACACACACAGACACAAAGCGTCAGATAGGCAGAATAATGAATATCAGAAACGTTATACTGGTAACATGTCAGCATTACCACATGAAATATGTTGCGAAGCGGAAAAATAAGGTATTGGCAACCTGGCCGAAGAGGACGCTATCTGAGATTCCTGTCCTTTCCTCCTCACACTATCTTCCACTTCCAAAAATCAGTCGTATGACACTTTCTGGTTCTGTCCATTCATTCCAAAAACACTTTTTTTTTTTGGAAAATGAGGTCAAATCAAAGGCGTGCCCATAGGCTGGCGTCGTTAGAGATTCGATGGGTGGTAATCTTCGGTCGTTACCTCCTCCTCCTCCTCCTGATCGGGGGTGATGTGGTGCTGAATGAGGACGTTGACGCGCGCAGGGATCTGCTGTTGCGTCAGGTCTGTGGCGTCTAGCGAGCTGTCTTCTGCGCTGTTGCTGGTGGCTGTGGCAGCGGCGGCGAGCAGCTTGTAGGGCACCTGCTCCCCGCGCATCTCGCAGATCACGTTGGTCAGGGCCATTATGTAGTTCTTGGCCAGGGTGAGGGTCTCGATTTTCGACAGCTTACGTTCCATGGTCACATGAGGAATGACCTCCCTGAGGGCCTGTGGGAAAGTCATTACCATCAGCATGTGACAACATTGAAAGCATCGAGCAAGCTTATTCAAATGAGACCCGGTCAGTGCGTCTAACTTTACCTTAGACGTGAGGGGCTCCACGTAACTGCGTGTATGGTGGCCACACGTATTGATAGAGAGACTAACGCATGGCGTAACGTTTTACGTTTAAGTGAGAGTGTGGTAGCACGCCGAAGAGAAGGTGGACGCACAAGTTAGCAGAACATGCGAGTTCGCAAAATCAACGAGGAGGGATTCGATTTTCATCGGTGGAGAGAGTTGGAGGCACACAAAATGTATTGCCGGATAAAGGCTTTCTTCTACATGATAATACCTGTCCACGCATGGGTCCTGTTCCTGCTTACTCCCCTGCATTTTCTGTAGGGTACGATAACTAATGTGCCCACCTTCTCTTCTACGTGCAACCACACTGGCTATGCAACGTCAAACATTGTGCATGCCTTAGTACCAATACATGGTGTTACAATACACGCAGTTAGTTGGAGCTCCTTACGTCTAATGCAAAGTTAGACGAACTGACCAGGTTTCATTTGAATGATCCTAATACAAATGGTAAAAATTTTTGGACATCTCTTACGCATAAAGGTATACGAATAAAGTATATTTCCGCTGCATAAGGATACATTTATGCTTGATAGCATTTGAAAAGAAACTTCCTTAAACTCACAATGATGCCATGGACAGTTCATGAAGCGGAGTTTTCAATACACCGGTGTAATTTTACACGATGGTGTATTTTGCTGCAAATGCTGGTTAAAAATTAGATTACAACGGAGTCTTGACTTACGCAAGGGATGTATTCCAAGACGCTTAAGTCAATTTTATTCTTTGTGAAAAGCAGTATACATACGAGTTTTTGATAAATATACAATAATACACTATTGGTTTAGACACTTGTAAACACCTCTAAAGCTGTTTTAACCCATTTTTAAACTAAATATTTCCGTTTCCTGCACAAAAAACTAAATTTATGCTGATTTTCTTAAAGATGTGTTTTTTAAAGTTGTTTTCTAAAACACTGTTGCAATAATTTTCTTTAATTGTAATAAACTTTTTCATTCGCCTTCCATCTTTACAAGCTTTATATGAAGTAGCTCTTTTATGTACCAGAATGTTTAACTAGCTTTCATATTTAGAACGAGGGGAAAAAAATAGAAAATAGCGAATAGTTATTCGTTTTTCACTAAAAACTAGGTTTAGAATGGCACACTTCTGCTTTCAGTGATGCAAAAGGGATGAAATCTATTTCCAAAGCCAATATTTAGTAGCCAAAAACAAAGTCGATATTATGATTCGCTTCTGAAAGCACTTGCGTTGCGGGAAAGTAGTTTCATTAAGTCTGAGTTATATCGGAGAGCTTTTCTATTTTACGGCAAGATAATTAGTCCGTTTGCATACTGAAGGAAAAAGACCCTCCGTGGGAAATTTGATGAGGAAATTGTGGGACCACTTTTAATGCATTCCTTATGGCCTATATAACTATGCCTCACCGGGTGTTTTTCTTGAATTCGTGTCAGACGGCCTGCATGAAGTCATCAATCCAAGATGGCGGCTTTGCACTTGACACTGATAAGTATTTGCAATTATGTCTCAATTTTTGGGTATTTCGTGACAATTTTTGGTTAATTTACTTGTTTAATATTCTATTACTATTATTATTATGAGTTTACTTAAAATATTTATTTTATTTTTTTATTAACTTTTTTTTTTAATTTTTCGGATAAATCTTTTTTTTTTTTATTTTGCCATTCAGAATAAACTAGTTTAAAAGTACTTCGGGTGATTTTTCGCAGTAAAATACTGTTAATTTTAAAACCAAAATTACTAAACATTATTTCAGTTGAACCTCGTTAATTCGAACACGCTTATAACGAATCACTGCTAAAGCGAACTACGTTTGCGATCCTACTGTATTTACACATAAAACTATTTTATTGTTTTTTCTGACAAGATGAGCTGCGGTTAATTCGAATTAACTTTCCAGATCAGTTTGAGTTCGTTTTAATGAGGTTCGACTGTATAATCGTTTCACAATATTCCTAATGCTCTATGTAATTAGCCTTACAAATAGCTTTTCTTTCACTTTTTAGAGCGCGTGTTTCATTTCATTAGTGTAAGATATTCCCCCAGCAACGCGAACAATCCCCATATAGGACGATTTTATGACCCTCCCCCCCCCCCTACCTCTTTCACTGGATGTGAATATCGTATTACATCGGGGGTGCGCTTAAGGAATTCGCAGGGAGAAGAGAATAGAAAGCTTCACAGTATGGAAAGTATTGTTTGCCGGTTCGTTGGGGAATCTCTTTTAAATCGTGCGATGTCTTCTCCCCCAGAAACTCATTTACATGCTGCTTTACTCCCATCTTCAAAACAGGCAAGACTACAAATTAATTACAGACTATGTGACCGTAGAAGAGTTGAAAAATGAAAACGCATCATTGCATGCAGAATGCTACAAGAAATGCACTCGTAAAGTTAGCATGGACCTAAGTAAAAGATTATACGAAATGAAAAAAAAAAGAAACCATCTTGCTCTACTTCCATTCATGAAGACAGTGTTGTAATCTACACAACAAGATCAAAAATAGTTGTTGGTGACAAAAAAAGTGTTTTTCTGCTTCGAAAAAGGGAGTGTAAGAAAACCATTGGTGGCAATAAAAACAGATTCTGCATGTCAACAATTGAAGAAAGCAATCGAAATTTCCGAAAATAAAACTTTCAAAATTTAACTCAATGACTGTACAGATCCAGGAGACCTTCATACAAAGGACATTTTGTATCATAAACCTTGCAGGGCTAAACATGTGTATAATGTATTACGAAAAAATGCCGATCATGACGCAGTTACAAATTCACAGGACATTGCCAATGAAGCAACAGACGTAGGATTTCTGTGTGCATTAAATGATTTTCTTGTTCAGGGAAATGTCACAACAATGGCAGACCTTGAATTACTTATCAGTTAATTGCAATTAAAAATGGAGGTAACATTAAAGTGCGAAAAGATTAAAAATCTCATTAAAGATGAAATGGATGATGCTATATTTAGTAATCCGAAAAGAGCAAATGAGTCGCAACGTGTTTCTTTTAAGGCAACTGTAGATATTACCCTAGCTAATGCAGAAGATGATTTTGTAGACATAGGGAAAAACATGGGAACTATGTTTGAAGCTGCAAACATTTTACGTAAAGTAGTTCTATCTCATCAGAAATGGACATTTACAGGATCACTTGAAAAGAATCAGATAGTTGATGCAGTTCCAACTGAAGTTGATCTATTTTTTAAAGGTGCTGCAACGAACAATTCGAAATTAATTCTATTTCTGAGGTAAAGGACAATATTGTGCTAAATAAATCTGAAAGACAGTCACACATATTCATATATGAAATACTCTCTCCGTATAAAGCATCAAAAGAAACTGTTCTTTGACACACCCAAGATAAGCCATTACACTTTGGTGCTGGCCTTACTATGCACTTTGCTGCTCGAAGCAAATTTATTATTGATTTTTTACATAAAATAGAAGTTTCTATAGATTATGCTAAAGTTCTACGTTTGGAAACAAAGATAGCGAATTAGGTAATTAAACGCATGGATGAGACTGTCGGGATCTATATTCCTCCTGATCTGATAAAGGGAAGATTTTTATTTTATGCTGCAGATAACATTGATTTCCTTGAAGACACATCTAAGGGGAAAGGTATTTTGCATGGTACTGTAATGGTACTTTATCAACAGAAGAAAGACTCGGATAGACAAATTCCACTTTCTCTTACCACACCTTCAGCATCCCGTTCCCTTCTAACATTACCTCACTCCCTGACTGAACTTACATCCTGTAAAATTGCAAAGACAATAAGCCCATCTTTCATGGGGTTTAGCAAAGAAATATGGATGCTACTGTCTACGTTTTCTGAGAAACATTCTTCCAAAATTTTCATTAACTTTGATTTGTTTTGGTACAGTTTCATCGACCCGTCTAAATTACATAGACTGTGGAACAACCGAAAATTCATATGCGCCTAAGTACTGTTCTTGAATCAATGTCTGCTCGGCTCCTCGATACAATTATCAGACGTGTAAATAACAATCGATCAGCTTTTAACTGTAGAACAGTGCCAGCTATATTTGCTGCAAGTTATTTCATGCTAACTTTGTTCTGCAACTTTTTTCATGTCTTTGTTTTACAGGATGTAAGTTCAATCATGTTGTGGGGTAATGTTCGAAGGGATGCTGAAGGTGAGGTAAGAGAAAGTGGAATTCTTTAATTGATACATGCAGAATCTGTTTTTATTGCCACCAAAAGTTATCTTACACTCCCTTTTTCGAAGCAGAAAAACACTTATTTTTGTCATCAACAATTATTTTTGATCTTGTTGTGTAGCCTACAACACTGTCTTCATGAACGGAAGTAGAGCAATATAGTTTGTTTTTTTCCATTTCGTATAATCTCTTACTTTTATCCATGCTAACTTTATGAGTGCACTTCTTGTAGCATTCTGTATGACATGATGCGTTTTCATTTTTCAACTCTTCTACGGTCACATTCGTTAATCTATCATTAAACAATGTATACTCCTTGTCATTCCACTCTGCTCGTTTCCTAATGCAGTCTAAAACTTAATCATAACCTGTGGATTTCACTAATAGCACTTCTTCTTTCTCTGTCAAAAAATACATAGTCTGTAATTAATTTGTAGTCTTGCCTTTTTTGAAGATTGAAGAAAGTAGCATGTAAATGAGTTTCTGGGGGAGAAGACATCGCGAGATTTAAAAAGGATTCCCCAACGAGACCGGCAAACAATACTTTCTATACTGTGAAGCTTTCTATTCTCTTCTCCCTGCGAATTCCTTAAGAGCACCCCCGATGTAATACGATATTCACCTCCAGTGCAAGAGGTAAGGGGTAAGGGTCATAAAATCGTCCTATACGCGTTGCTGGGGTAATATCTTACACTAATGAAATGAAACACGCGCTCTAAAAAGTGAAAGAAAAGCTATTTGTAAGGGATAATTACATAGAGCATTAGGAATATTGTGAAACGATTATACAGTCGAACCTCGTTAAAACGAACTCAAACGAACCTGAAAAGTTAATTCGAATTAACCGCAGCTCATCTTGTCAGAAAAACAATAAAATAGTTTATGTGCAAATACAGTAGGATCTCAAATGTAGTTCGATTTAGCAGTGATTCGTTATAAGCGTGTTCGAATTAACGAGGTTCAACTGAAATAATGTTTAGTAATTTTAGTTTTAAAATTAACAGTATTTTACTGCGAAAACTCACCCGAAGTACTTTTAAGCTAGTTTATTCTAAATGGCAAAAAAAAAAAAAAAAGATTTATCCGAAACAATTAAAAAAAAATAGTTAATAAAAATATGAAATAAATATTTTAAGTAAACTCATCATAATAATAGTAATAGAATATTGAACAAGTAAATTCACCAAAAATTGTCACGAAATACCCAAAAATTGAGACATAATTGCAAATACTTATCAGTGTCAAGTGCAAAGCCGCCATCTTGGATTGATGACGTCATACAGGCCGTCTGACACGAATTCAAGAAAAACACCCGGTGAGGCATAGTTATATAGGCCATAAGGAATGCATTAAAATTGGTCCCACAATTTCCTCATCAAATTTCCCACGGAATGTAGTATGCCCCCCTACTAAATAGTGGAAACCGATCTGTGATACTATAACGATAAGTACGGTATCGTGGCGTTGATTGCTCTGTTTTTCTATTCAACCGATATCGTTTC